>CM046852.1:14126782-14409590 GCA_025618425.1 Heliocidaris tuberculata
TTCTGTGTGCAGTACATGTGACTCTCAGCAGTATATTGAGTCAATTTCTCCTCATTTTGGTGATTCCAAAACCTCACAGCATACACCAGTTCTTATGTGCTAGATAATCAACCTTTCCCATGGCTTTGAGACAGTTTATTTGACAATCAGTCTCATCACCAGAACTCAACTTTAACTGTTTACCTTTAAGTTGCCCTAAACTCAACTTCCTAAATGGCGCCATTAAAAAGGATTTGGAAAATGCATGTGCATCTTATTTTCCCATCATGCACCATTCTCCCTTGTAGAAGCTTGGAATGTATTTGCTGGCAATTTTCTACGTTTGCAAGTTACTAAAGTAAGAGTTTGCAAGAAAATATACTTATTTCCCAGGGGAGTTGTTGGTTAAATTTCAAAATGAAATACGCCTAATTTCTAATTATAATCTTAAGTTAGGAATGAATATAAAATGGCGCTGTTCACATTCTACCAGTTTAAAGTAACCTGTTTAATGATAATGTTAAGTCTACATTCCCACTGTGACAGTGGCTTAAAGCTACCTCAAACTGGTAAAATTTGAATAGTGCCATATTACGGTCATTCCCCCCTTTAAAAAAAAACTAGTAAATCGCTTGAAAATTAAGCACATTTTTAAAAAAAAATCCCAAACTTTTGACTTGCAAATATAGGAAACTGCTTGTAAGTACTTTTTAAGCCTCTACAAGGGAAAGTGGTCCATGAATGGAAAATAAGCCGCAAAGAAGTTTTCTTTAAAAATCTTGTAAAATGTTGGAGCTATTTAGTTGTTTCAGTTTAAGGCAACTTAAAATTAAGTACCGGGGAATTACGATTTCGAGAATTCTGTGACAAGCAAGTTTTGTAAAAAGCCGCAGATGGTTGAGTACTGGTAAAGCTGGAACATGATTCGTGAGTGTTATCATTCTGTTCTTTTTTGAGTTTAGAAGAACATCACAGTAGAAAAAGTTCCCCAAGAGTACTGCTCTTCAAATGCTCTCATATCATTGCATATTCGAAATATAACGAGAAATAGCTGACGTTTTTGGCGAGAACATCCACGCCACATGTGTGTGTGTGGTGTGTGTGTGCGTGTGTGTGTGTGTGTGTGTGTGTGTGCAGTCCCATATACCTATTTATGAGTACAGTGCATATGCTTTTCAGAAAGACTGGGTCAGTTTCTTATCATTTTGTTGCTTCCGAAACCTCACAGTAAACACCAACTTTTAGGAAGATATGATCAGCCTTTCTTAATTTCGTTCACAATGTAATCGCATGACCAGGGGGGCATTTCATCAAGTGTCTTGTCGGTGATTTTTGCCGACAAATTTGCTCTCAGCCAATCAGATGCAAGGATTTCAGTAGCTCATAACAGATACTAAAAACTTGTCATTGATGACAAGTTTTATGAAACAGTGCCCTGAACTCAAGTTCACCTTGAAAGGGGGTACCCAATGCTGAAACAATGTTAGTTCATTTAAAAGATCATGATTTTATTAGCAGAAAATCATCTGCCTTAAGTTTTAAAAATTCGTGTTGCCAGAAAAATCCCCGAAATATGGTAAGACTTCAGGATATTTTGGCCCCTCAGCTGTGTCCCAATTTCAGCTAGGTAACCACAATGACGTCAAAGTGGTTACCCAGGTTCGCGTATTGCAGATGTGTTGCGCCTAGACTGTACAAAATGCATTACACCTTGCGCGCATTTTGCTATAATTGCGCGACAAGGTAACCACTTTGACGTCATTGTGGTTACCTAGCTGAAATTGGGACACAGCTGAGGGGCCAAAATATCCTGAAATCTTACCATATTTCGGGGATTTTCTGGCAACACGAATTTAAAAAAAATTTAAGGCAGATGATTTTCTTCTAATAATATCATGATCTTTTAAATGAACTAACATTGTTTCAGCATTGGGTACCCCCTTTAACGAACGCAGTTGGGCTTTAAAAGTTGGGTTGTGTCGACAAATAATGAAAGATAGACATGAGATCGGAGGAAACAAAAAGAGAGAGTATCACGATTTCTCTCTTTGGGAATGAATCAATTGCCATTCTGAAATGTCCTATGGGAGTAATTCGAATCACGCCTGGCATGAATGATCATATCTCCCTAACACAGAATGCTGCGAATGTTGTGCGTGATATATGCAGAGGTTGCGATATGAAAATCTGGAGCATCGATGCATGTAATAACGAGAAACAGGAGACCAAATGGGTGGGGAAATATTTTTCTTGATATTATCTTTGAATTAAAGGCTTGTTTTCATAAACGTGGACTGATTTAAATCCTGGAATTGAGTGTCAAGCTATTTTTTTAAAACAAACTAATTACTGCCATTCTGTAATTCACCGAAGAAACGAATTCATTGCATTCATGACATGAAAATAATATATTGATTAATGATGTTGCCATGATTTTTTATTCATTCATATAGCTACAAAATTATGGTAATTTATTAAGATGGAGAATTCGGCACTACGCACTCAGTAAACCAATGGACTATCGAAATTTACCCGATTTATAACATGCTTAAACCTTGACTGAAGTTGGTATGGTAAGTCTAGTACTTTTATGGATACCGTCCATATTCGCTAGCATATTATTGTTCTCGATGTAGTCAACGTATTGCAAATCTATTGCATAACTTGAAGCTGTTTTTGTTTCCTTCGAATTCTAGTCCCTGTTTTCTGAGCTGACCTTTCTCTGTGTGTAGTGTTCATTCAAATACACAATTTCTGATCAAACTTCTGAAAACAATCAGTTCCAAGGTTTTCACCCTGGCTTTCCTTTATTTTAATATTTAATTTCTTATTTTAGTACTATTTCTCGAAAATATTTTCATGCAAAATGGAATTGCCATTTCTGTTTCAATCTCCTTTTTACGTTCCCTAACTTTTTTTTTTAATAAGAATGTTTTCATTTTAGATTGTATTCGCTAATTTTTCACAGTGCTTTTCAAACATTTCGTTGTAGTTTACCTTGAAATATTTGTTTCTTCTCTCTCTTTTGTGAGATGTCATTTCCTGCTTTCCTTGTGCTTCAGAACCTTTGATGTATTTACCTAGTCATCGATTCCGAGTCACATCAATAAATCATGCAGCCCCAAAGCAACTCATCAATATCATTTTTTCAGCTTCACAAAGCTGATTTAAATTTAACTCCTATTCGCAAGGGAGACCCAGATGGCGCTATGAGCGATTAAGGTTGGGCGTTATTTAAAAAAAAAATGAAACAACACACACACACACGCACACACACACACACACACACACAAATAGAAAATAAAACAGCTTAACAAACTTGGTTCAATCTGATGTCTGGCTAGATAAGAGAAAAGCAGAGCCTTACAATAATAAATTCCATGCACTGATGATTTACAATTGATAACATGTTCTTAATAAAGGGTATGAAAATCTAAACGTGAAAAAGAGGTGGCTGAGTTCTGGTACACGTGAAAATAATTCGTGAGCTTTTCTTACATCAATGAGACAGAGTATCTGAGTAAAAGTGTCTCTTGAAACATGCGAAAAGGACTACTGTTCAAATTCCCTGATATTGGTAATATGACGAGAAAAAGCTTAAAAGTCTGGACCAAACATTCATGCAACATTATTGTGTGTAGTCCCACATAGCCATTTCTGTATGTAGTGGTGATCACTGTAGATATGCGATTTTCGGCAAGATTTAGGTCAACTACTTATCATTTTGCTGATTTCATGGCCTTGAAATACATATTTTTATATGTACCACGTGATCTACCATTGGCAAGCGATTGTTTCTTTGACAATGCAATAAGCCAGTTCTTAATTACTACATGTTACAAATGACCCTGAAATGACCCCAATCTGTACGCGCACGCTCATTCTGTTTTGGGTAGACGCGCTGATTGTTTAACATGTAGAATCATACTGATGCGCTCATCGTGGAGCGTACAAAACGACAGCGTATGAAGATCAATGGTACTAGGTACAAATGAACTTTATCAGCGCATGCGCAAATTGTTATTACGAAATGGCTTATTGCATGACCACAACTTTATATAACGTAGGTCTGCGTTATTTTTCTATGAAATTAAAACGGGAAATCCCCAAGCATTGTTTTTACTGTTTACGTGATATATACTACACGCATTCGTTCGACTAATTCATTAATTTGTAAAATGTAATTAAATGGCGTTCATTTGTGCAATTTCAAATCAAATCTTAGAATAGATTACCTTGCTCACATAAAATGTAGTCCAATAACATTGTACAGTTTAATCAGAACTTACATGTATCAAGGATTTTGTTGTTCTTACTCGCTTTAAAAAAAATAAATCGAGTAATCACTGAAGACAATGCCCCGCTGGAGCGAAAACAGAGTGAAAATTAACTATTTTCTTTTTAGAGAGCACTCGATTTTCACTCCCAAACAAGTCATCACTGGTGACTTCCGGGGAGTGAAAAAAAAGTGAAAATCATTTTTTGTTTTGTTTTGATTTGTTTTTGTTTTTGTTTTTGTTTTTGTTTAGAGAGAGTATTGTTTAGCGGGTGAGTTCTTTTTTACACGTCTGTTATGTCTTACAATGGTAGCGTCAAATAGAATAATGGAAATCCTTCTAATGCTGCACTTAGGACAGTCGAATACCAACTTGATAAAGTATATCCCACTCGAGGTAAGATAATCAGGAGTGTAGGTCAATGCCATGGCTTGTGCATATCGGGTGCGCAGCTTCTTCGGCCGGGACCTGTTATCTCGTTATTTATATTAATTTCTCGAATATCAGATTCTCGAGAAAAATGTTGATACTTGACCTTAAGGCATATAAATAATCACCGGATGGATACAAAATATTTTTGGTTGTTGTTTTCAAATCATGTTGTATTAAGTACAGATGCTGAGCCGGTAATACATTGAAGTGAAAGAAATAACACATGTTCCATCTGAACTCTTAAGAATGCCTTTGTTGTTAAACATATCTTAAATCGTACTATTATATCTGAAATTCACGATGTACACTGCCCTCCAAAAGTTTGGATACACTTGTATTATTTCAGAACTGATTTTTCACAATCACCTACATTTCATTTATCATCAGCTTTTTGGCACTGTAACAATTTGGTATCAAAGTGAAGGGTAGAAATCAGCCTTAAAGTTGCTACCACTTCAACATATTATGAAAAGCATTTCAGGAGGCAACCTGCCCCACAAAATATCATTTCCAGCGGAAAATATGACGTCACTGGTTTGGTCAATTGTGCAAACATTTTTGCTTTTTCGGCATTCTATAAAATCTGACCCTTGTTTTCACTGATGAATATTAAACATTCATTGACTAATAAACAATAAACATTCCCTTACTCATGCAGAAAACTAATATTTTCATCTAATAAACACATCAATATTTTGGGATCACCTCAAAGCATTTTGTTTCTGTTTTTCTTTTGTCATGAAAAATTATATTTTAATGTTTATTCTTTGCATTTGCGTTATATTTTCAAGGAAAATAATGCCTGAATTAATAACAGCTTGCATGAGATGCATTGAAGTAGACAGGTCCTCATATGTGGGGGGTATGATTTCCCTCAAGGGCCATATATATAAATATATATTATATATATATTTATAAAACGGGTTCAAGAATGTAGCCATCCTGATTGGTCAAATAACACCACGTGACCGTGCAAAAAAAAAGTGATAACGCACGGCGAGGGGACTAACGCACGGCTAATCCGGATCAAACACTAAGATTGTAAGAAAACACTAAGATTGTAGACCCGTTTTATAAAACTTTTAATACATGGTTGTGAGGTCGTGCATTAGTGCGATCCAGCAACACGCAGGTTTTTATCGTGGTGTCTAACACACTCGGCTACGCCTCGTGCGTTAGTACACCACGATAAAAACCTTTGTGTTGCCAGATCGCACTAACGCACTCCCAACCATGTATTAATAGTATAATAATATATATACACACATGAATATATGTACATTTAAAACACACACACACACACGCACGCACACGCACACGCACACACGCACATAGTGTGTGGGGTGGCGTAGCCAGGATTTTTCAACAGGGGGGGGGCAGACGTGAAGGATCGAACCGCGTAGCCAAGATTTCATTTCAGGGGGCGGTTGTGCTCCCCAGGGGGTGGCTGCAGGGAGGGGGAGATTTCCCCCACCCCCCCCCCCCCCTCCCGCGCGAAGCGCGAAAGCTCTGACGTTTTATAGCAAAGATAACGGCTCATAGCGCCTTTTTAGGCTTTTTTTCTCTTACTTTCCCCGCTTTTTCGCTCTCGCTTTTTTTTTTTTTTTAGGCTGAACTTGTAGGGGCATGGCCCCCTTGAACCCCTGGCTACGCCAGTGTGAGGGTGTGTTTAATGGTTTTTCTCTTTACATGTCCAAGATACAACTTTAGCATCATGCTTTGCCGTTTTGTAGTATGATTTGAATATCGAGCAAACAATATTCAAAATTTGTGAGGTCGCAATTACATTGTAATATAAAAAAAGGGGAAACACAATGCTGATGGGGTTTCATTTGCAAAATTTCACAATGAAAATTCATTCAAGCTATACTTTTAATACGAGCGAGCGTAGCGAGCGAGCATTTGGGAATATTGGCTCTAAGTCACTTTGGATTAGGAGCACATGTTATGGAAAAGGGAAACGTGGTACTTATCATGGGGAAAAGGACACTTATTAGAAAAATAAATGAATGTGTAGAAAGAAGGCAGTTATCAGAGGTGAAAAGGGGTATTAATCAAACCTGAAAAAGGGGCATTCATAAGAACGGAAAATGTTCTTATGAAGTAAAAAAAGAATTAAATCAGTGCCTATATGTTACAAAGAAAAATATAACTTGTTACATTAAAAGGGATAAAAGGGATTAAAAAGGATAAATGCTCTTGTTGAAATAGGAGCATTTATCAAAGGTGAGGTGAGGGATGAGGTGTAATTTTTAAAATGGGCACTTATAAGAATACGGAACGGGAACTTATTCGAAAGAAAAATGGGGGTAATTATCTGAAGTTACAGGGAAAAGTAGGTGCACTGTACCCAATGCAACCCCCGGAGCGGTGCTTCTGACCGGGTCTATGTATATTTGGGTGATGATGACACAGGTCATCATCCTCGATAAATATTGGGGTGATGTTTTCCCTCTTTCCCCACCACATTCGATTCCTGTGACTATATTTTCATTTCAATTTTGGAAATTGTTAGTATTACTAATAACATGAGTGTGGCAAAATTGCATTATAAAGGAAAGTTACCGACTGAATAATCGAAATCTAAATCGAGAATAATTACATGTACTTTTAATCTAAATAAATTTTCTGCATTATGGCTTTGAAGAAAATCACCTTGAAATATATTGGGGGATGGTAAAAACAGGCCACCCCCCCCCCCCACTTCATTTTTGTTTAAAGATTATACCTCCATATCCTTCACTGATCAACACCTATGTTGTATAATTTGAAGTAGATGGTTTTCACTTTCTTGTAGGTATAAAAATATATCGAGAAAAATCAGAAGCAACGACAGAATTGTAGATAAATATTTAAAAAATCATAAATCTACAATATTGTACATAAATGAATAATGTCTATATTAAAATAAGGAATATATAAATTCGAATAATATTAATACATATGATGTATCAAATTATATTTATCTAAAACATATAATAGACATGTATATTTTCCACCATTTTTTTGTTTTTTTGTTTTGGGGTGGGTGAAACCTGGGGGGATGTTTGTACACACCATCCCCCCTCTATCTACGCCCCTGATAAGATGCACATTCATTTATTTTTCAAAGGTTTATTTAATCACGTTTCGAATAATAAAGACTTCTCATCAGAGAATCCGCCCTGGTAGCGACCACAGCATCGCACATCCTGGGCTTCCAGCTGGTCAAATTGTGGAAGTAGTTGTGCAGGAAGTCACTTGAAATGTCTTTCCATGCCTTCTGAAGAATTTCCAACAGATGAGGCTCACTTGCTTGGCATTTTTCTCGGCCCTTCCTGTCCAACTCTTCCCATAGCATGATTTTCAGGAACCCTTTCTCTTCTGTTTTCATAAGGTAGTTTTTACATTGCCTTGAGGATTTGGGGTCATTTTTCTCCTGGAAGATAAACTTGTGGAGCAGAGGCGTCGGAACGTCGGACTCACAATGCACGGGGGGGGGGGGGGGATCATTTGTCCGCCAGACAAAAGATGTCCCCCTAATGTATTGTTCTGGTGAATGCACGTGACACATGCAGCCATCGTACTTCCTGCACGTGCTTCTTGCGAGCATCGCACGGACTCCATGCAATGGTCTCACGAAGCCTATGGCTCCAAACGGAGCCGTGATATTTCGCGAGTCGGTGCGAGTCGGTTGCTCGTACCGTACGGGGGCTGTGCGTGCGTCTCAAGAGTTCTTGCAGGTAAGAGGGTTATGTTTATGAGGAGGGTGCTAGACGCACAAGAGCAGATGCAGAGAGGTGCACGGCCGGTTGTGACCATAACAAACGAAGTACAAGTACGTACGAATCGCAGGAGTTGGCCCACAGCCGATCTCAGCTGCTGACACGCACGTGCAAAAACACACACGATCACTTGTGACCATAGCATTAGACGTAAACTTCACTATAATGTTCTCACATTTCAATAGGTGATTGACAAGGCTATAGAAATTGCCTCAGGTTTTGCG
Organism: Heliocidaris tuberculata; assembly: GCA_025618425.1. NCBI lineage: Eukaryota > Metazoa > Echinodermata > Echinoidea > Camarodonta > Echinometridae > Heliocidaris > Heliocidaris tuberculata. Next base: position 14,135,459 of record CM046852.1, read on the forward strand.
ATTATGTTTCACCCAAATTAATTCTTATAAAATACAAGTCCATTATACTAATCATTATATGGGGGAAAGGGGACTGCCTTGAGAAGTCATAATCAAACGATTAATAAAATTAAGAAGTGTGATGTGTGAGTATTTGTCCAAGGGTATAGAAAAAAGGTACGTATTTGAAAGTCCTATGTAGAAAGTATTGAAACTAGAAAAGTATTTTCCATTGAATGTGTGTGTATGTGGGTGTGTGGGTGTGTGTGTGTGTGCGTATGTGCGCGTGTGTATGTGTGTGTGTGGATTTTTGATAGTGATAGATACGTGAGGTAACAATTAACGTCACAATTGCTTGACCTAGGTGACATACCTGTATGAATAACCTGAAATCAGAGGGACTGACAGGCAAACAGACTTTTTTGTAATTGCTACAAAATATGACTATACATGATACATGCATGAATAATAATAATAATAATACTGGCTGGCTGACTCTACTTTCTGGAAATATCCAAAATATTACCCTTAAGGCCATAAAATATTATTTGAATATTAGAACGCTATCACATGCTGGCAAATATGGACATATCAGACCAGACAAATATTTGGCCACAACATGCATAAAGGCTTGGTTTAAACCTCCTCATATGAACTATTTCAAAAGCATCAAAGAAAATTCCATTTCACAAGAAATTTCAGTTGTTTTGTTGGGGTTTTTTTTCTCGATAATACGTGATAAAATCAATTTAAAATCAGATAAATGTTTCTCCAGCGTCGTTAATACCACTCCCTCTTGTCTTGTTCACAGTGAAAATTCACTGGGGAAAATTATCCCTCGGTTAAAGGAGAATGAAACCCTGGGGAAATATGCATTTTAATGAAAAGAGGGGATAGGGAGAAGCAAATTAAAAGAAGTTCCATCAAAATCGGTTATGAAATTAAAAAGTTATGAACGTTTGAAAGGTCTCAATTTACTTTCTATGGCGATCCTCAAATTGGCAATGTTGCTTCAAAATGGCAGGTTAAGTAGTACAACTCTCCATATATTTTTTACACAAAATTTCATATTGTCTCAATTATCTCTAAAGATGCTGGTTGTCTTTTTGTGAACTCAACATATATTGTGTCAAATACATTTTCCCATGATATATCTTGAGCTAAGAATGAGACAAGCTGCACCTTGAGAGATAATGGGAAAAATATGAAATTTTGTGTACAAAACATATGGAGAGTTGTACTACTAAACCTGTCACTTTGAAGCAATTGCCAAATTGGGATCGCCACAGAAAGTAAATTGAGACTTTTCAAATTTTCATAACTTTTTAATTTCGTAACCGATTTTGATGGAACTTCATTTAAATTTGCTTCTCTCTATCCTCTCTTTTCATTAAAATCGGTCCCCCCCCCCCCCCCCCCAGGGTTTCATTCTCCTTTAGCAAGGATGTCCAAGTGTGGTTGCCAAGGATTGCCAAGAAATGCGTGCATTGTCCAATGTCACTCGAAGCCATTAGCTAAATTGGCTAAATTGGACCATGGACTGGACAAAGAAAGCAAAATTGACTACTTGATTACGGACGCATGGCCTTGGAAGGTGTCACTATAACAGAACGTGTTGTATATGCCTAAATAGGCATTTCCAAAGTACCTTTCTCTGCGTGCTAACACATTAAATTTGGCCACGTTTCTTCTCAAACAAAAGTGATGTAAAGCCTATTTGGATGAAAGGTTATACCTGTCATGGGTCGTTGTCTCTGACTTTGAAAAAAAAGAGCAGTGTTCGTTCATGCTCTATGTTATTTAATACAGATTTTTATATAGTTCTTTGATAGCCTGAGAAGACTACAAATAATTTTTTTTTATTCGGCCCTCTATGACACGGTACTTTTTTTTTCATCCTTATCTCATACATTCGCCTGACTATTATTTCATTGATAGTGGAGTATGAGGTTTTTTTTTACAGTCAGAAGACCCACAAAGGGAACATCAGAAAATTTGCGAAGTTGCTAAAACGCCCGCAAAAACTCTTAGAAAAATGTTCGAAAGGTTCATGAGACGGAAATGATTGGTTTCATGCAGAGGCGGATCCAGGATTTTGTAAAATGGGGGAGGGTCACAAATCTCAGAAAGTTTTCTGAGAAGCAAAAAGAAAGAAAAACAGGTTATCGTAGATTTTTTGTCCAGTTTTACTCCAAAATTCTCTGACAAGCAAAAAAAAAATAAATAAATAAAGGTTACCAGTTTTTTTTAAAAAAAAAGGGGGGGGCAACATTTTAAAAAGAGGAGGCGCAATGTAAACTTTCTTTCAAAGTGGGGGGGGGGGGGCAAGGGCCGGAAATGACCCTCCCCCTCAATCCGCCACTCGTTTCATGGGTTTTCTGTCTCGTGAACCCAGATAGTTATTACTAAGCCAGAGAGACCGAAATCGACGGCTTCCTGGGATGTCGTTCTAATTGCACGTCGCACGCGTATAGCCGTATTCTCAAACACTCTTAAAGATATTTTCAAACAAATTCTTGGGGGGGGGGGGGACTCATAGAAGGTAGATACATCACTAGGGAGGTAAACAAGAAGGAAAGATCAATAACAGAAGGTTTTGGTTTAAAAGAAAAAGTCAGTCCAAGATTTGTTTCTGCAGGGAAAAACTATTCAGACTTTGCGAATGACAGTGCCGATTGGACAAACAGAAGAAAAACTTTTCGGGGGATTCACGGAGAAAAGGGAGAACAAAAATGTGACTCGTCACAACAAAACCAGACAGAAGTCGCGCGACGAGAAGTCGAGAAAATGGGCAAAAAAGTAAAAAACATGAAAATTTTGAAAAAAAAAATTTTCTTCATTTTTTAAATCTACCATGTTTCAAGTATGGTCTGTAAAAAAATCTAGCGAAAAGGATAAAGGGAAAGGGTCGAAAAAGCAGTTTTTCTGCGAGTGTTTTTTTCGGTCAGTTCCCCCAAACGAGCGTGGAGCAAAACGTTGAATTTCGCTCCGCACTAAGCTCCGCCCCCTAGCGACAGACGCATTCGCTAATTGGTCATTCATGGGCACGTGATATCGGCAAAGAATTACGCAATGCATGTCGTGTGCTTGTGGTGCAATTGAAACAATGACAAGCCATTCGGACGATTAAAACCATCAAACCCATAGTTTGGAAATAAAGGTTGGAGAAAATGGACGACCTTTGATGTAAACTGTCCGTTTTGTTTAAATTTGACTGTTAACATGGTACCAGACTGAAATGAAAGAACAAGAGAGAGGGAAAGAGAGAGAAGAAAGGGAGAGAGAGGGAGAGACACAAAGAGATCAAGAAGAAAAAGGAAATAAGTGGGATCAATCTGAAGTCATGTTCATGATAACTGATGCATACTTTTAGACCTAATTAAAAATAATAAGTCTCTGTTGTGGTTTGGTGGAGGGGAAGCTAACCGAATAGACTAAAAAACAAAACAAACAAACAAACAAACAAGAGGTTTTTTTTTCAAACACCATCGGTGTCTTGGTGTTGACACGGTTTATAAGGGATGTCTGAGAAAATGGACGACCTTTGATGTAAACTGTCCGTTTTGTTTAAATTTGACTGTTAACATGGTACCAGACTGAAATGAAAGAACAAGAGAGAGGGAAAGAGAGAGAAGAGAGGGAGAGAGAGGGAGAGACACAAAGAGATCAAGAAGAAAAAGGAAATAAGTGGGATCAATCTGAAGTCATGTTCATGATAACTGATGCATACATTTAGACCTAATTAAAAATAATAAGTCTCTGTTGTGGTTTGGTGGAGGGGAAGCTAACCGAATAGACTAAAAAACAAAACAAACAAACAAACAAACAAGAGTTTTTTTTTTCAAACACCATCGGTGTCTTGGTGTTGATACGGTTTATATATAAGGGATGTCTCTTTTGAACATTTGCAAAGTGAAAAAAAAAAATGAATGACAGTAACTGAACAAGGAATCCATGTGCAAGGGTATGTGTGGTTGGGAAAGGGGCCCGAGCATGGAGGAGGATGAAGTGGTCTTCTGGATAAAAGAGTGAAACGCTAAATCTGGAAAGAAGTTTTCAAAAGGTTTGACTCTTAAAAGGTTAAAGAAAAACGAGAACAAAGAAAGGATAAACCAAAAGACCTACCTCTCCCCTCGCCCTTCCGGTGTTTAGAAAGATAGAACAAAGGTATAGCTTTCAGTTATTGTGATCAAAGCGTACCTTACGTTCACAAGGGGCAGCGAAATTCTATAGGGATTGGGCCGGGCCAGGTGTTGGGTCGGGGGTGGTGATGAGGGATAATAGATCTAAAGTGACCGCTAAAAGAAGGTAAGGAGAAGAGTTTTCAAAAGGAGGTTGACTTTACGGATTAATTTTATTAAAAGTTAAAACTGAGAAGAGTAGTAAAGATTACCATTATTCTTGTCATGATCAGGCTCATAAAAGATAACAGATGACACTATAAAAAGAAAGATCGATTTTTAAAACGCAACAAAATAGGTTGTCGGTGATTTTGCTGTTATGGTAAAAGGGAGAGGAAAAAAAAGCTATAATAAGCAATTATTTCATGGAAGCTTGCAAATTCACAAACCGGTTGCGACTTGCAGGTTATTAGGATTGAGAGAACATAGACTGTTAAGTTTGGCGAAAATTGTGCTGAAGATGTGTGGCGGTGGTACGTTTGATGCTGGCGGTAGGGGAAGGAACTTTTAGTTTTTATCTTCACTTCCCTTTCAAAATAATAATTATACAGGTTGAGTGAAATAACGATGATTCAAGAGATAAATCAGTGTCAAAAACATTGATGTGCTGTAGAATAAGGGAAAAACAAACTCAATAATCATCTGGTCGGGGCTTGCCAGTTGCTAATTCTTTAAAAACATGGCATGCTTAAAATTATTTTACAATGGACAGAAAAGAAAAGAGGGAAGAGATAAGAAGGTGGAGAGGAATAGTAAGTAGAAAGGACAAGACTGTTGAGAAATCTTTTTTTTTGTGTTTTGATGGAGAGAAAGTGTTGTTTAATGAGGGTGTATAGGCCGGCCTATCAGTTTCATCTTGAAAGTGCAAAAAAAAAAAAAAAAAAAAATATGAAGGAAAAAATGCTAGAGTTAAGAATTAACAGGAAAAAAATGTCCGATAGGCTTGTAACCGTAATCAGCGTGTTCATGTGTGATTCTCACCCAGGATGGTAAGGAGAAAGAAAAAACCATGAACTTTGCTATAACTGATCATGACTCAAGGTGTTATCTCATTACTCCAATGATCATCGGCAAATTGAGAAAAAAAGATAGGCTTATCAAAGGATTAGGTAGTTAGGACTGATTAAAACAAAAATAAAAAGGAGCAAGTTCTTTTATATCATGTCTTTTAGCGTTGATTCTATTCAAAGCATCGTGGTGCTTTATCCCACTTTATCCAGATTACACTCTTTGTTGAGAAAACAAAGCGCGCATTATTATGGGAGTATTCCAGGTAAGGAGGTATGCCTCCATTGTCCCATGCACGCAATGATCGCCCAGAAAAGCCAGCAATACACAATGGCAGAATTACGGCTGCGAGTCGCGGCGGGAAGCTTTTCGGAGCGGCAAAACAACTTGTGTTTCTCCCATGAAAAACATTGTAATTCATGACTCAAACAGTTCAAATCTTACGTTTGTCAGTGAGTAGAAATCGCAAAGAATTATGAAAATCAATTTTTATTGCAATTTATAAACGGTTGCTAAGGGCATTTTCATAATGGAATTGACATTAACCGCTGGAAAATGCCTCGTGAAGACAAAACGGAAGTCAAACTTTAAAAGCGTTTTTCTCAAAGAAATACTTTTCCAGAGCCCTCGCCTTCTCGCGTTTTAAAGGCAGATATCTCAACAGATACTTGATCCCTTAGGTTGAGCTATGTATCAAATTAAAGCTTGAGAAATGGGGAATCAGAATCATTCAAAATATAAAATTTGAAAAAATGCGACTTCTGTCTGGTTTTGTCGTGACGAGTCACAAATAGGGTATCAGTTTCGGCGATGAACTGATTGAAAACTAGATGTTTTCCTTACGAAGTATTTTTTTAAGGAATAGAACTGTCTAGAACGAATGATAGATATTAATTACCATTTCGCTCATTTGTTCGTGAACCTTGCTTTATACCAGATCGGTTTTCCGATATCCATGTGATATGCGCAGAAGAGTCATACGTGCGATCATGTGCGGGGAGAGTTTTACTCCCGCATTAGGGAGATCCTTTTAGGCAAGATGGGGGCTTTGGTTACAAATTAACAGCACGCCTGAAATTCGAGCTCATAGATATTTCAAGCCATGGGTGCCTAACATTAACCCTAGTGTCTCATCCTTTCATTGGTATTTCCTTTCTTGATAGCAATCTTTACTTTATTTTCGTCCATATCCCCTTTCCACTCCTCATTCCCAATACTTCCGTGAATTTTTTTGAGGGGTGCTTCACGGATATTTCACTCGCATAATCAATTCCCTCTTTTGCTCCGTTCTGTCCTTCTCTTCGTCCTCTTCTTCTTCATCACCATTATCATTACTATCACCATCATCATTATCGTTTACTTGTCAGTTTTTCTTCTTATTTCTTTTTTTTTTTCTTGGTTGGTACCTACCATTACCCCCTTAATTACAACATTATTACTTTCCTTTCTGGCTTTAAAACTTCTTCTCTTTCAGTCCTGTAACATAATGAAATGGCATCACCTGGTTAGGCCTATATAAACAGATTGATTATATCTTCACGAGAGAGAGAGAGAGAGAGAGAGAGAGAGAGAGAGCGAGAGAGCGAATAAAGATAATAAGGAATAGCACTGGCAGTGTTAAACTTGAAGTAAACGTAACATATCCATATAAACTGATCATCCAAAAGGAAGATATTGACGGTTAATCAAAATCAGCTTTCATTATTGAAAATGTGGGTAGAACTAGTAGTGTCGGTGGTAGCAGTAGTAATAGTAGTAGTAGTATAGTAGTAGTAATAGTAGTAGTAGTGTAGTAGTAGTAGTATTGGTAGTAGTAGTAGTAGTAGTAGTAGTAGTAGTAGTAGTAGTAGTAGTAGTAGTAGTAGAACTAGTAGTAGCAGTATTATAGTATTAGCAATTGTTGTAGTTGTATTTGTTTTAATGATAGGAAATGTAGGCCCAGCTCTCTTATAATTCGGTAGTATGGGTGTTAACTAGTAGTCAAATGGTCTTTACAGTTATTTAGTTTCCATTATGCTCGTCTAGCCTTTAAAAAATGTGTTCTAAATGTGAATTCCGAACGATAGGTTATCTAACGCCGTCTTCCTATTACCATTTGTAGACACGATTTATCCTCATCCGAGGAGGCTATCATGCTAGTAATTTGCCAAAGGGTATATCAACTGACAAACCTTTGATCGCTGACATTAATACCAGTGATACATGTCTTCACATGAACACTCGCCTTGATACGATGACAGTTGTAGTTCATTGATCCGACCTTGTTGACACGATGCTTTTAATCGCGATTAACTTCATTCCGTAAACCAATAAACTAGATAAATATAGTGAGAGTCTGAATTATCTTCTCGAAGATGCGGAGATAGAACGCTGAATGGAAACAAGTAAAGTTTAAGAACGCATTCTTCGTATGAGCGTAACTAGTAGTTTTTGTACGCCACAGAAAACAATATAAACTGCTATTGTTTGTGCGAAAGTGTACTCATGCACGTCACAAACAAGCTTAATAGATGAGTCTCAATTGCCGCGATTTATTTATTTATTATATTTTTTAAAGTTAAAGTTATTGCAAGGATAATCACAATATGATGTATTGTCCTCGTTGGTTATCAAAACTTTTTTAAATTGGATATTAACACACATAACGTTGAACTTTTTGAAAATAATTTTCTTCGAGTGCCTTTGTAAGGGACTGAGGGTTCATGTCGAGAAGTAAAATGCTGTTTCTCGGGAATAAAAAAAAAATCTCTCCTTTCAATTCGGTACTGTCACTCAACAATCTCAACAATATCGGTGGATGACTTTGATTGGGAGTATATTGCTTCCAGAGCATTGACTTCGCCGATGGACAATAAGTATGCAGTCACACGGGACTCATAAATTGACGAATAAACGTTGCCCTTTTTTCTTCATGAATCATCAATGAAGTAGTGGGAAGGAAACATTTACTCCAAAGGGAGCTCCGAAAGGGTTCATCATCTTTCCAATGTCAAAGACAAAAGAGCAGAGTTTTAAAGCACTATTGTAAACACGTACTATCCATCGCAGTGGTCGTTAGACTCTGTTATCACTGCTATATGGTGGCTATGATATACTCTCGTAAAGATGAGTATTATTGACATCGTAGTGTTGAGAGGGGTGGCCTATATTCTGGAGGTTCGTTATTTCGAATGCATACATTTCTTATAGGCCTTTGAGATGGTGCAACGATCCATGTACTAGCTACAACGCAAATTCGTTAAGATTCAGAGGAAAATGTTGGTCGAACCCAGCATTCTTTAAAATTTATTTTTAAAACATTCTGAATGAGGAAACCCCAACAAGCGTAGCTTCATTTTTTCTAGCTTCTGAAGAACGAATAAAAAATACTGTTTAAAGAATAACCTTTGGAATAACGAACTAAGAAAAAACAACCTTAAATTATTATTGATTCTTGCTCCGGGTTACAAAAATATTGAATAACAAAAACCATCTCAATAACGAATTGCAATCTTGGATATAATCCAAGATGCCCACGGGGTGTTATTTCAATTGCACAATTCAAGGACATTCGGGCAAAATGCACCGAACAGCTCTAGGCGCAATCTCCAGTCTCATACGCAACCCCTTAACATGGTGGAGCACCCAGACGGCCTATAGCGCAAGGTTTCAGATCCGTCCGAAAATCGACTTCCGGTTGAAAAAAAAAATAGCGTAATAATACACACAAACAAATGAGTGCAAACAGAACATTTGTGTGACAACTCTTCACACGGATTTTTTAAAACCAATACAGAGATGAGGTCGGCCCAGTCACGGGGAGTGGGTTTTGACTGCTCGGTCGCTTGATTGGCGGGATCGCGGGGTGTCCCGCGATGTGCCGTGGGCACCCGAACCCCGCCCCTTTCTTTCATATAATAGGGCATTAACTCTTAACTTATATCGCTGCACTTTTTACTTTTTTTATCATTTGTTTTTCTTCTTTGATTTATGTTTGATCTTGTTCTTTTTATGCCGATCTTTTTTAATTGTTTGTAAAAATTGTGATTATATTTTGATTGAATAAAACACAGAAAAAAAAACTCCGGGTGTAGTCGTCATTGTGTGTATAAACGGCCTATTGTTCACTGCTTACTGTGGTATGGATCATTATGCGTAATTGGTGGAATAACGCCTCATACGTACGTGCATCTGGATTAAGACTGATTTGATATACGGTGTGACAACGCGTGTTTAAAAATAACTGGAAGCCAATACAAACTTATTCAAATTTTCAAAGCATGTATACGGAAAATAGCAACGGGCTATAACAAATTGCCATTAGGGATGTTTAGAGTATAAAATAATGACCAGTGAGGGGGAGATATCATTCAAATTAATTTCATACCGGGGACTGAGTCTGTATATAAATTACTCATTTGAGGGGGAGGGGTGGGAGGTTCCAGAAATAAGCGAAAAATTCGGTTTGTGAATATTTCATCCAAAAAGGAAGTTCACTCAAAGGGCATTCCAACCTTTGTAAAAAGTTGATTTGTGTGAAAGCAGAAAATAAGAGAATCAGGATGATGAAAGTTGGAAAGAAATCGGATAAGAAATGAGAGTTATGAATGTTTGAAATGAGATCACTACTGCTATGCGAATTCTCATATTGGCCAGTGTTGGCAATTTGAAAGATCGACTGTGACGTACTCACGGTCAACTCTCCAATTTGTCGTACATGAACATATTATTAAATTCCGTTTTTCTCCGGCCAAGCGCCTAATTACCATCGGGGCAGTACTCAAAAGATAGCACATTGTTATAGGTCCTCGAAAAAAAATCATACAAACAGACATTTTGAAAAAAAATTACAGTTTAGTAATTTTGTGTGTTGGAACGAATGGGAAAGTTGACCGCCCACATCACAGCGACCGTACCGATTCGGCCAATTTGAAATTCCCGTATGTATAGTGATTAACACTTTTTAAAAAAATTACAACTTTCTTATTGTTGTTGTATGTCCGATCTTGTTCAAACTTTCACCAATCTGCTTCTCTGATTTTTATGCTTTCACAATCAAATTGTTCCACTAGAAATGATATTTTGGGGGTAGGTTGCTTCAAAGGCCTCCTGAAACTCTTTTTATGTGTTAAGCTACAGTGCGTATATAAAAAAAAGTACACCTCCAAAACCACAATTTCACAAAACGACAATCTCGCAATAGTGATACGATTTTTTGCTTATACAATTATGGTTGAGGGATTGTTTCATCAGATGACACTATGAATATAGCCAAAATTTTACGCTTGGGTGAGTACTGGCTACTTCTGTGAAACTCAAAAGTTGGTTTGCGCAAAAATGCCTCAGTCTGGAATTCGACCAAAGTGCCTATCAGGCAGTAACTGCATGTTCTCCTGTTAACCATTAATATCTGATTTGAACAACCATTTAATCCTTGATCCTATACCTAGCAGTTCACACAAACAATGGCGTATCCAGAAATTGATAAAGGTGAGGGGGGGGGATGATCCCAAGACAGGGAATAAATCTATCTGGACAGGTCCGATCTTGTACAAACAAAATGTGCACGGCAAGTTGTACTTTTTTCCTGGGCCTTGAAGAAGAAGCTACACCAGCTTCACCCATCGCTGAATACGCCACTGCCCCCAACCCACAACCACAACTTTCAAAGCAGGTGGTGTTTTTCCATTTTTGCCTGAAGAGTGTTGGAAAGATTGAATGCAACAACGGGAGGAGAAGCTAACATTGACATATTTTCTTCTTCAAATTCATTATTTCCTCTTAAAAGTTACAAGACCCCATAATCATGATAAACAATGTATTGTATGAGGAATGAGAATTTAAAAGAGGACCAAATTTACTGATAAAATAATTTTTCAACATTTCTTCAATTGAGTGATTGAATTGATTGAATTTAGTAACCACATATAAAAACATATAACATACATGATAACATGAGAAAATAATATGGAAGGATCGCCCTGCTCAGCTGTGCCATTGCAGCACAGCTGTTCTACCGAGAGGTCCAGTAGATAAGATAAAACAAACGAGAGAAAATGATGTATCACAAATTGAATGATTAAAATACTAATATAACAGTAAAATGCCACCACCCACCCAAAAGCAAACCCCAGCTCCCCCACCCACCCTATATGTACATGTGAAAGATATCATCATACATTACAGTGCATTCTTTCCACATGCCTCAGACATTTACGCATCCTCAGCTAGTTGGAAGAGATGAGGCAAAGAAAGGAACAACATTAAAATTGTCAAAACCAGATTTTTATTCACTCTCTCTTCTTGAAAAAGGAACATTTTTATAGGTCCATCTTCCAGTAATGCGTTGCAACATCCAATCTTTTGTCATGCTCCGGTCAAAAATGGCATTGTGAGTAGAAAACATCATCACCAACGTTCTGTGTGGGGCGTTTATGTGTGGGGGAGGGAGGGTGTGGATGTGCGGCTAGGTATAGGATTAAGGATTAAATGATTGTTCAAGTCAATTACTGATAGTTGACAGAGAACATGCAGTAACTGCCTGATAGGCACTTTGATCAAATTCAAAACTGGGGCATTTTTGCGCAAAACCAATTTTTGCAAGTTATGTGTTTCTTAGATGAAGATATTAGTTTTCTGCATGAGTAAAGGATTGATTAATGTTTATTAGTCGATAAATGTGTATTATTCATCAGTGCAAACGAGGATCAGATTCTGTAGAATGCCAAAAGGGCAAAAATGCTGGCACAAATTACTGACCAAAACCAGTGACCTAATTGCGCTGGAAATGATATTTTAAGGTGTAGGTTGCCTTTTTAACGCATGACTGCCCCCTGAAACGCTTTTCCATATTAAACTGGTATCAATTTGAAGGCTGATGTCTACCCTTCAGTTTGATACCATATTGTTACAGTGTCACATATCTGATGATAAAATAAATGTGGGTGATTGTGAAAAATCGGTTCTGAATAAAAAGAGTACCCAAACTTTTGGAGGGCAGTGCATACATGTATATATAAATTCGAATGACGCGCAAAATGCTTATACTTGTAAATGTTACCAATACAAAGACGGTCACCTAAAAATATGTCTGGTCTGTGAGAAAATACATCTAAAGATACACCGTCTTCGAGAAGCAAAATATTATTTTTCGATTACGCCTGTCAGCTGTGCATGCATCAAGTAGCGCCGTTGGACCGATTATCTAAACATTATCAGTGTGCTCGTCTCCAATTTAACCCTTCATCTGCTTCCCATTTTCCAAACAGGCAGCTTGATTTTGGACTTTTACGAGGCTACTTTCTCAAAGAGGGAAATCCATCCTGCCAGTAAGTCGAAATTAATAAAAGTATGAAGATGATAAGAGAAAAAACTCAGTGGAAGTTTCTGGGAAATATGATATTAGGCGGAAATCGCTCTTAAAAACTTGGAAAGGAGTTCATGATTGCACTCAGATTTTCTCTGACAAGCAACAACAAAAATAGTCATCATATTTTGGGGGTGCCTTTTCACTCCCAACCTCTTCTATAACAACTGACAATCTTGGGCACATGATTTTTATGGTGACACGACATTTGCTCCTGCGACATTTGCTCCTCCGTCCATATCTCGAAAGGTCAAAGGTTAAGGTTAATTACTACTACTACTACTACTACTACTACTACTACTACTACTACTACTACTACTACTACTACTACTACTACTACTACTACTACTACTACTACTACTACTGCTACTACTGCTACTACTGCTACTACTACTACTACTGCTACTACTACTACTACTGCTACTACTACTACTACTACTACTACTACTACTACTACTACTACTACTACTACTACTACTAACTACTACTACTACTACTATTACTATTACTACTACTACTACTACTACTACTACTACTAATAATAATAATAATAATAATAATACTTATACTACTACTTTCACCACCACCACTAACACAACTACTACTACTTCTATTATTTCTACTACTATTTAATATTCTTATTTCTTTCTTTCTTTCTTCAATACCAGTCAGAAAACGACTCTGAGCTGCTCTCTGATGAGATCATAAAGCTGTGTTAGCCACTTTTTTAACATACATAGGGCCAATAGCTTCCTTATCATATATCGGGTGCGCCCTTTGTTGAACTTGGCCCTGGTTTGTACTGTTCTCTGAGAACGTACTAGAAGACAGCGTGTCCTTCTTACTGAATAAACTGTTTTTCCTTTAATAGTGGTTGCCAAGATAAACACAAATAAATGCACTAAAAGTCTGATTTTCGCCAGCACGTATTTAATATACATTTGAATTCCCTCTCTAAGCTCACGTGGAAATCAATAAAAGTATGAAGGTGATAAGAAAAACAACTTGGTGGAAGTATCCGGGAAATCTGAAAGTGGGCTGAAATTGCTCTTAAAAACTTGGATGGATAGATTACTGTACTCAGATTATCTCCAACAAGCAACAACAAAACAGGCATCATTTTGGGGTGCCCTTTCTCTCCAAAATTGTTTCTGTAACAACTGCAAATCGTGGGCACATGGTTTTGATAGTGTCTGTTCGTCAGTTCGAATCATACGAAGCGTCCCCCCATCCTCCCCCCCCCCCCCCCCCCCGCTCCCCCGGAGGTCCGAAAGTTAAAATTATGATCGATCAAGCACAAGTTTCCATCTTTTGATTTCCCTTGCGATAACTCTTCATGTGTTTTGTACTAAACATATAAGCTATGATAAATTAATACGCCATTATAAATAAACATTTGCCCTAGATATCGGACACCCGTTTTGCACACCCCTTAGTGAACTAGATCTATTCCTTAATCAATAACCAAAAAGAGTTTCGTTGTTGTTCTTGTTGTTATTGTTGTTCTTATACTACTACTTCCACTACTACTACTACTACTACTACTACTACTACTACTACTACTACTACTACTACTACTACTACTACTACTACTACTACCACCACTACTACTACTACTACTACTACTACTACTACTACTACTACTACTACTACTACTACTACTACTACCACTGCTACTACTACTAATAATAATATTACTACTTCTTCTACTTCTACTACTACTACTATTTTTTTTTTAATATTCTTCTTTTATTTCTTTTCTTTCTTCAATACCAATTACAAACGATTTTGAGCTGCTCGTTGGTGAGATCATAAAGTTCTGTTTGACAGATAACTTTTAACATACATTTGGCCGGTACCATTCTTATCATAAAGTCCTTAAGACTTTAAGGCCGTATTCTCGAAAGGCGCCTAACTTAAGCCACTGCCTATGTAAATTTAGGCCACCGAATTATGGAGAGCCAAATGTCACCCTCTTTTAATCTTACAAAATCACAATAGTTCTTGGACTAAATGCAAATACAAAGATCGACACAATAGAATTGATTTCTGATGCTCATTTAATGCCAGAAAATTATTTAGTTTCTTCATTTTGTTACATAGTAATTTATACGGGACCTAGGGGTTGACGAACGGCCCTCTATAAATCAGTGGTCTAAGGTAAGCCAGGCTTAACTTAAGCCACTTTCTCTCTCTCTCTCTCTCTCTCTCTCTTCTTTCTCTTTCTCTCTGTCTCATTTTTCTTTCTCTATCTCTTTTTTTTCTCTTTCCATATATACACGCCTCTATTTCACTTTCTCTTTCTCTCTCTTTAACCCTCTCCTCAACGTTTCGTTCCTTTTCTTTTTATTTCCTACTCTTCTCTCTCCTTTTCCTTTTACCTTTGATGACAAAGAAGTTTTAATATTTTTAGATTTTAATGTCATATTTGAGAGTTTAAATAGTTTTTTTTTATCATGCATGATCTATGGTTGGATGTTCTAATCATTCTTATTTTGATCGTTTATTGTTTTCACCATTTGACTTTGTAAATTGAACAATTTCAGTTGTCCAGCTGCATGTTCTTTTATTACAATAAACCGAATCAAATCAAATGAAATCATATATCGGGTGCGCCCTTTGTTGAATTCACCCCGGGGTTGTACTGTTCTTCTGACAGGTCTGAGAACATGGTAGAAGACAGCGTCCTTCCAGCTGAATAAACTTCTTTTTAATTAATAGTGGTTGTCAAGATAAACACAAAGTAAATGCACTAAATATCTGATTTTCACCAGCGCGCATTTAATATTCCTATGAATCCCCTCTGTAAGCTCACACATGCAAATGCAGGGGTGGCGTTACGAGGGATATACCCCCCCCCCCCCTTCTCTCTCTCACGTTTCGCTAAATAAGCTTCCCCTATTTTTGTTTTACTGTTTTATTTTCTTTCCGTCATTGTCTGTAATTTCTTTACACGTGTAAAGGCCACAGAAACATACGAGAACATGCCAAAGCCCTTAGAAAAAAAAAAAAAAACCCTCTGGTGCTGCCCCTTTGGAAATTGTGTCACTTCTTTATTACGGACCCCCTTGGTATGTGGACACACTGTGCCACACTTGAGCGAGCATTGACAGATTTCATGCCCGGTATGCTCCGGCCTCATTGTAGGGTGTGAACGCTCCAGCCAGGCAGAAACTGTATCATCCTTTTTTTAAATGTCACATTTCTTAGAGTGCGTCCATATGATTTCATATTCCCAATTGAATGAAGTAATTATCTCATTCAATGAAAATGTCGTGCTTCAGATTGACTAAGAAAAAGCATAGCAGCAAAGACAACAAGGGTTTCACTTAGAAAGAGATAACTAATTTCACTGCGACGTTATTTTATTCCGTCTAAATCACGAATAAGTAAGAAAAAAGTAAAAGTAAAAAAAAGTTACCAATTTTAGGAGAAACAGCTATGTCATATTCGGGAAGTAGGGTGGCCTACTCTAATTCATTTTGTTGTTGTTGATTTCTTAGCTTGTATATTCCAATTACCAACTTACAAAACTTGAAAGTTGATGTTCGGGTAAGAAATGCCCCCCCCCCCCACCCCCCTCCGACCAAATTAGCTTAACATCGTGTTCACACTTGAAAAAAGATGGGCTAGTGGAAAAAAACTTTGTGCTTCCATCGGGTTCCGAATTGACTTTTTCTTCCTTCTTTGGTAAAAACATTTCTTTGAAAAAACACACACTCTTTGTTCACAATAAAAGTGACGTTAATTCTCAATTTTCTGCGTTGAGTCGGGTTCTTGATCCTCATCAGATATTAAAAAGAGTATGGACACACCCTTGGTCCCAGAGCGTCACGCTGACGTGACAGCCTCAACCATGCCGAAACAGTATTATCCAATTAAATGTCAGGTTGAGTAGTCTTATAGCATCCATTATTCTAAGCACTTTATAATAAAACGCAATTTGGCGTGAATATTGATTGGTTTGTTTCTAAGAATCACCATATTTGCTACAAAGTAAAGCATTTTTCCTGTCAACTCTACTTTTCATGAATTTCGCCTCCGTCTTCATTAGTTCTGCATTAATACTATATTTCTTATTATCCTTACTCCATTTTCGACGATTTCTAATATCAAAATATGCATTTTTCGAGATTCTTCCTTAGTCAAGAAATAAAACTTTATTTCATGACTAATGAAGAATCTCGGAAAGTGCATATTTAGATATTAGTCATGAAATAAAACTTTATTTATCAAGTTAATTTAATGCTCAATGTTATCCCGACTTGTATGTATTACGCGTCTTTGGAATATAAAGCATATTATGGATAAATCAAATATTCCATAAAACAAAATGTCGAGTTGACCTTCAAAATAACAAGTTGTAACCGTAGAGTCTCCTCTCTCCATCTTTATCAGTTATCCTTTATATACTTCCATGTATTTGTTACATTTACATCTCTTTGTTGAAGTAAGGAAAACATGCTGTTTTCTCAAAAACTTACATCCATAATTTTCCAATTCTGATCTATATTACAATCAGCTCTTATTTCCATCCACTCGCTATGTTCCTAAAAGTGGTGCTCTATTTCCGTATAACGAGGCGCCGGATTATTTTCGGATTAACCGCAAAAAAAAAAAAAAAAAAAAAAAAAAAAAAAGAGAAATGGTGCACAGCTTCTCATTTTCACCATCATGAAAGTGAACAAAAAGAAAAATAAAAAGATATCATATTCAGATTGGGTGATCGAAGAGGGGGCGTGGTTGAAATTACCCCTAGCCGCCATCTTGTAAATATCAAAGCTTCTTAGTATCATAGTCAATTATCCTTGATATGGGTTTTACGACCATCATGCACATGTTCTGACATCCCAATTCCCCATTCTTTTCGCCGTGGGCATTTAGTTTTAAGGGCTGGTCACACTGTAAAAAAGGATATCGTTGAGGCTAAGCTCATTACCATGAATCGATTGTCAACGCCTTTTTCTTCATGAACAGCAGGGGAGCACTTCGGGAACGATTTATCAATATCGTTAGCCTTCAGGTCTGTTCAGCCCTTTATAGCTGGAAAAATTGAGCATTTTACAATTGTTAAGTCAACAACCTGTGTTAATTTATTTGTGTATCATTGACTTTAGGTATTTAAGTGGACGTTTGGAAGAATTTAGTGAAATTCTTTACCATGTTTACGATATCCGTTTCAGTACATTTACTTTTATCGATGTAATGGAGTACATTTCTGTTTAAGAAAATTTAATCTAAACAGAACTGCGGTATATACACACTTAATTGCAAGATGTCAGCACTCTGTCTTCATGTATTTTGTATCATTGACTTTAGGCCTTTAAGTAGACAACATTTAACATAATTCATTTAGATTTCATTTTCAGTAAACCTTACTTTCATCATTGAGAAAGAGCATTTTCTATCTAAAACAGATGAATAGAACTATGATATAGACACATGTGTTGTAAGTTAGTTAGTCAATGCACTAAAATGCACTGTCACCTTATTGGCAAATCTATCCATTTAAAGATAACGTTGAGTTCTGGTCATGAAATCACACTGTGAAAGAAAGGGAGGAATAGGTTTATAGTAATGGTTTTGGAATCACAAAAATAATATGAAATTGACTCAATCTTCACGTGATCTTGCTGAGAGTAAAATGCACTGCGCACAAAAATGTGTATGTGGGACTACACGTATATGAAATGTAGCATGTAAGTTTGGTCCAAACTTTTCAGCTAATTCTCATCAGTTCATAGTATATCGAGTATGAGGGCAGTTGAAAAGCCATCCTTTTCAGGGGTTATTTCTTCTATGATATTGTACAAAACTGACATAAAAGAATGAGTGAGTTCACAAAATAATCAACACCTTTATCAGAACTCGACCTTCTTCTGTTTAAACATGTTAATCATCAGAAGAGAGACCAATATTTATCGGTTACTGAGTAACGTATAACATCACACGTTTTCGGTTATCAGCTATTTTATTAACGAATACCCTGACTACATTGGAGCACGGTGACATTTAGTAAAGCTAATTCAACGTTAATTTTTGTTTGAGCCCTTTTGAATAAACCCAGACAACTTTATCTAATTAATAACGTACCATCTGGTATTACGAAACAGACAACCAAAATGTAAATCTTTGATTTTAATATTTTTTTCTTTTCTTGGTTTGTTTTAATTTTTAAAAGGAAGTGACTATTCATTTTCTTTTCATATTTTGCATGAATAGCCACCACCTCCTCCCATTTCTCATTTCTTAGACATTATATGTCAGTATACCTCTCTCTCTTTGTCTGTCTGTCTGTCTGTCTCTCTCTCTCTCTCTCTCTATGTTTCTATCTCTTTCTCCCTATCTTATTCCGTACGTATTTCGAATCTCCCCCCCCCCCTCTCTCTCTCTTCCCCCTCTCTCTCCCTCTCTCTTTCATGCATGTACCTACTCAATCTACCTAACCACAGTACTACACGTCTCTCTAACGCTTTCCCCTACTAGATGATATCCATGATATTTTAAAACACCCCCCCCCCCCGAAACACACACACAAACACACACACAAACACAAACGTCATTTGTTTGGATTTGAAGTCCTCTGTATATACATGTGTATATATGGAGAGAGAGAGATGTAGTGAAATGATCACTATAGGACGGTCGTATCTTTTATTATCCTCCCTTATTCGTCAAGCTTTCGACCAGTGATCTTCATCAGGGCTCAATAGAAACACAAAATGATGGCTGACATAAACATTGGAATATGCATTTGAATTTCGTACAATGGTTGTACTCATCATTATGATTATAACGATAATATTTGTTATTATTAGTAGTAGTATCATTATTATTATTATTATTATTATTATTAATATTATTATTATTAATATATTATATATTATATATATATATATATATATATATATATATATATATCACTCTCTCCCCTACTAAAAAAAAATGATTTTCAGATTCTGTGATAGTTTCACAGTACCCTCCCCCCCCCCCCCCCATACATTTGGACTGAAGCTCTTCTTTATTTACTATCATTTTGGTAGCTTACGTGTTCTCCCCTCGTAATTCTATGCCATTTGACATCATTTTTTATCAACCTTTCTCCCAACGGCATCGCAGGTGATATTAATGGATCCGTTTTCGAAAGGGAAAATACCTAAATGATTTTTGAGATACATCATATTTTTTTTTCTCGCTCTCGGCCGAATTCATGAAGAATCAGTTTCTGGGCCATGTCCCTCGAAATATATATATATATATATATATATATATATATATATATATATATATATTATAAGCAAGCACATGCTAAAGGTGACTATTTTTATCAATATCAGAGAAGGAAATACAAATAGAATCATTAGTAAAATTAATGAAATTCCTATTAATCAATTTTTTTTTTTTTTTTTTTTTGGGTACGTCGAGATCGATCTTGATCTCCAGACCAGTCTCGAGATCGGCATCAGTAACCTCGATCTTGATCTTGATCTCGGACATATCTGATCTTGATCTCAGATGTTCTAACCTCGATCTTCAGCTGCGGATCTTGATTTGGATCTGGATCTCGGACTGTCTGATCTTGATCTAGATCTTGATCTTGATCTTGATCTCGATCTCGGACCCTCTGGTCTTGGACACAACACTGGTAATAGTAGTACTTTGAAGGCGCCTTGGGCATCCTCTGGTACAGATTATGCTCGCAGAATGAATGCAACTATTATCATTATTATCGATTTTTTTTTTTTTTTTTAGGTCTCTCTTGCTTTCTACTTGCTCTCTACAGACAATGAAATCGTGAGGGAATTCTACGAATTACAAAAGTAGAGTTTTTGTCAAAATGAAACTTGAAGTATAACAAACTGTGAATTCAAGGAAAGGCCGGTTGTAATTAGGATTTCAGGTTTTTACTTCTGCACAGATGGTCTCATGATCAGATTTTTTTTTTTTTTTTTTTTTTTAGTTATTAGTCATGTGCATAAGCACGTCATCACGCGCACCAAATTATTGGCCTGCTTCGTAATCAAATTTGCAGTGGCGCGAGTGATCGTCTGAGAACATGAATTGATCCTAATGTGTTTCGAAGCATCAAGTCTCTACATTCTGAGGGGGGAAAAGACGAAAATGAAATGGCACAACATATTTTCCATTACGGTCATCGAGATGTCGAGTTCGAAAAAGAAGTGGATTCACCTGCTTTTTTCTGAGTGCCTTCTTTTTCATGAAATGCACGTTGATGGTTCGTAAAAGCTCGTGATGTCTTCGCCTTAAAAAGCACATGCACTTCGATTTCCTGCTCTATTAGGATTCTTCTACGAATTCTACTTTTAGTTCTTTCAAATCCTAAAATCCCTTTTTTCGGAAAAGTACTTTACTTCCTTAAACCTAGAGATACAAAGAGCTTTACATCTTGTTAGAATACGTGTCTAAAGTGCCAGCGCCTACTTAAAATTCATGAATTATTCTTTCGACACTGTAATTGAAACAGTTCCCTTTACATGGAAATTTGGCTACATTTAGGTACAGATGTACACTCAATGGCATAGCCCGCTTTTTCATTATTGCAGGGGCTGCTCAAGCAAATGTTCGGACAGATTAAACCTCTGTAAAACTGGAACTGGAATAAAAAGAGGGTGTGAAATGATGATGGACATTTTTGAGAATTTGTCGGTCCATAGTTAAAAAGTCGTCACAGTCAACCCCCTAATCTTTCTTGTCTTAGACTTAGTGTATTTTGAAACACTGGGATGACAGAGGAATGCCCTTTCTACTTTTGATACAAAGCCATTTATCATCTCAGGGTTCGCTTCTTTATTCTCTTTGTTTCATGATAGCAATAGCTTCATTATAATGCTTACATATATCAATCCAAGGGGAATACTCAAGGCGTCTCCCTACAAATAGTACTATTACCTTTGCTTATATCCTTTATATCCTAAGGCGTTGAAAACATTCAGGAAATAACTTCCTGCTAGATACCTATTTACTACACCTGGGTAGAGAGTGGCAAAAATTGATTAAACACCCCCAGTTTTAAAGTCTGAATGAATAAATGCTATAAAACTAGCAAAGTCCTAGGAATTGTAAGCAAACGAAATGAAGGACGTTCTCCTAGCAAGAAAATGCTTTCCATGACTAGCAATCACTTGCTTGAATAGAACGAATTAGGTTTCATCATCAAGCATTTGCTTGATATATAGTAGCTTGGCCTTTTACTTGACTTTTATTATCAGAGAAGATCACAAGTTTTGTTGCATCTTTAACCCTTTCAAGACAATTGACCACATTTTGTGGTTTGGCTTAATAAGTTTTGATTCAGAGCTCTCAAAAATATACCAGATGTATGAGTAGAAAGAGCAAAAATTTCTACACATGCTATGTCCATTTTTGTCACATAACCATATTGCGTTTGATGTCAGGAATTTTAAAAAGGAGAATAAGCTTCATAATCCTTAAATTGGCAACACATTGTGAGGTTCAAAATCACTATTTTTTATCAAAATTGGCAATTTTTTCAACTTTTCGACTAAGTTTCTAATGATCTATATTGTTTTCAAAGACATTGCATTTTGTTGGAACCATGTAGCACTAAAAGAAAAATATTATTGTTGCCAATTTGAAGAACGAAATGTGATCAATTTAGCCCTTGAATAATTCCTGTCCTGAAAGGGTTAACTGTTTCATTTTCGTTTTGACTCTATAGCATTAGTCTTTTAGTCTATTCCATTGTACTTTACTCACAGGATAAAAAGCTAATCACTTTAATCATTCATAAACTATTTTGTCACATTCAACAGCAGTATGATGAAATCACTCACTTCAGAAAGTATACGGGTTGAAAAACCTTTTTCGAACTGTAAGGACGCTTCAGAGTAAATACAATGCCCAAGTTCCCTAATAAATAGTGCATCGTCGAACATGATGAATAGAACTACTGTTCTCATGTAAGCAATTGCTTGAGCTCTTGCTTGCTTCATAGATATGTCCCAATGGGACTAGATAGAAACACTCATTGACGTGGAAAATTATGTCAAGAGTTAGGCAACATAATTTATTTCCTGTCCCATGTTTACGAGACATTATTGAGAACGAGTTTGAAGAAGAAGAAAAAAATATCTGCACTCTCTATTGGGAATTCATTGACTGTTTCATGCATGATTGAATCACATATTTTTTAAAATTATTCTATTCCATGCTTTCTCTCCGAGACTCTGGGTTGTCAAAGCCGGGCCGATCTGGTCACCTTAGATGCCTGATATTGGTAAACCTTCTCGAGTGGGCATAAATGATGCCATTTATCGCCCATCACGGGGCGGTCTTCGGGTGACATAAATGAGGTCCCGGTTTATAAAGAAGGAAAGAGATTCTGAGTGAGAAGTATTCAGCATGTTCAGTGGCGTAGCACGAGACTGTGCAGTCAGGGTGGGGGGGGGGGGGTACTTGCATCAGGGAGTGGGATTTCAATAGGTAGATGAAAGGCGAAATAACGGTGACCTCGAAATAGGGTTTGGTGGGTGGTGAGGGTTGAGGGTTCATAATTATCTTTAATTGACGTTGGCTTTTACCGCTCACTTTCTTCTTTCTTTCTCTCTCTCTCTCTCTCTATCTGTTGATGTCTTTTGATTTTGTCGTCATTCATTTTTCTGCTTTCTGTTGTGTGTTGGTTTCTGTTGTTATTGCTGTTTGTTTGTTTGTTTGTTTGTTTTGTTGTTGTTTGTTTTGTTTTTTGTGTTTTTTTGTTTTGTTTTTGTTTTTTTTTGTTTTGTTTTTTTTTTTTTTTTTGGGGGGGGGGTGCTACAGATTCAGATTCTAAGTAAGGAGTGCTGACTGAAATACTGAGAAATGGAAAGCCGCAATATGTATGATTCATGCTAATTAAAACGGAGAACTGAAATGAATAAGTACTTCATTTTGATCCGAGCGTCCTTAGCTTATTCCTGTATACAGAGGGCAATGACTTTTTTTTTTTTTTTTTTTTGATACGCATGCATTAACATTTGCATAAGCTCCAAAATGAATAGATCCCATCTCTCTTATGTTTTAAAGAGGTAGTGATGCATGGTCTGATTAGTAACCCTAATCATTCTCATCTTTTCATTTCTGCTTTTTTTGTGTGTGTGTGTGGAATATTCTGGTTTTATCCCTATTAATCATGGATTGCTATGACTGTATAATTTATGTGAAGAAAAAAAATGTTTTGGTTTTTCTCCATCATAACTATGATAACCTTTTCTGGAGTTCCGTTTCACCAACGTTAGAGCAATGACAGCCCACTCCTTTTTTCTTCGTCCTAGCTTCTCAAGAAGGATGAAAAAATATGTCACTTCATCTTACAAATAAGATGGTTTAAGACACTTCCACACCCTCCATTGTATCTATTCTCTCCTTTTCTTCTCTCTGCCTCTTCGAGAATATTTCTCCTCTCATGTTGCACCTCCATTCCCCCCTCTTTTTTCCCTTCAATCAAGCTCAGTGGTCTCTTTCTTTTTTTTATGTAGTTATTTTCTTTTTTTATATTTATTATGTAATATTATGTATTATGTACTAAGGGCACCCTCGCCCCAAGCTTTTGCTTTTAGAGGTGTGTGCTCCGACTATGTATGTACCACATTAATGTATGTTTTGTCATATTTTTGGTTAAAAATACATGTACATTATTTTTGTTCTTTTATTACTTTGTATATTGAAAAGCTGGAAATAAATGTCTTTAAATTGAATTGGAAAAAAAAATATTCCCGTTCTTGTGCTTCTTCCTCCCCCCCCCCCCTTCATTTTTTTTGCCTGCCTGAAGTCTTTTTTTCTCTCTCTCCTTCATATTTTCCTAATTATATTTCCTTAATTTGTCCCCTTTCCTTGCGATATTCAATAATTCTGACATGAACATAATATCTTATGACGTTAATTTACTCAGTCGTATTCAATAATTTTGCTCGCATTCAAAATACTGTACGTTCCTTAAAGCATTCAAACAAACTAAGCTAACAGTGCATGGTACAAAATCGAAGGTCAACAAGATTTTAATGATTTAATTATTGCCTCTCTGTGCACAAGATTAACTTTCTTTTTCGACTGACATATTAATTACTCTTGATTTTCTGAAGAAGCAAAAATCTTCGAAATCTGTCAGCTCTGAAAGAAAGCTCTCATTCTCTATGACTTTCTTATCAAGCACTCGAAGCCGTCTGCAAATGATTGAGAGTGCAAGTTAATCATTATCCTCGCGAGAATTATAATAATAATACTGTTAATAAATACAGCATTTGTATTGCGCCATCTATCTAGTACACTATTCTGAGGCGCAGAGGGATATCAATAGGTTTTATTTACATACAAAGGAGAACGAGAGAATGGGGAAAGATGCATACATAAAGTTAACAAATATTTCAATATAATATTGTGAGAACATGCATGACTTTGGACTTGACTTAAATGTCTTTGCTGATCGGATATTCAGAGGAAGATCACATTCCATAGAGATGGAGCTGCTGCTGTAAAAGCCCTTACTCCAATACAAGACAAATTCCTTTGCATTGATAATTGTTTGCTACCAGAAGAGCGCAGATTTCTTCCTTGGACAAATTATGAGACAAGACAAGGATTGATTTTGATTGACCTTTTACCCCAGGCCTCCTCCCTTCACATAACATGTGGCCATACTGTTATGTACCACGAAATTAGGACATTATTTTGGTCCCGCTTAATGCTTATTTCTTTTTTGTAAACAATACTAAGGAAAGGAGCGGCGATGCTGAAAATTCGGCAATGCATCTTCTCAGGAGAATATAATCATTAGTCTAGGAATAAGGGGTTCCGGTCCCGAATGTTGTGAGTGCGTGTATCTAACGTGATATAATTCAGTATCAAAGTTAAAGATAAAGTAGAGTTCTGGTCATGCAATCACATTGTGAAAGAAACTGTCTCAAAGAAATTGGGAAAGGTTGACCATGTCTACATAAGAATTGTTTTATACTGTGTTGTTTTGGAATCATCAAAATAGATAAGAACGTGTACTGCGCACAGAAATGGGTATATGGGACTACACACACAAGTGGCATGAATGTTCGGCCCGAACATTTCAGCTATTTCTAGTCATATTTCGAATATAAGAGCATTTGAAGAGCAATAATTTTCAGGGGATGTTTCTACTACGATGTTCTTCCAAACTAACATAAAAGGAATGGGAAAGCTCACAAATGATTTTTCACCTTTCCCAGAACTCAAGATTCCCTTTAAAGTGGATCTACGATCGTCATATCCGGGTCCACTCGCTACTCACAAGGACCAATATTCATTTAACACGAGTTATGAATAGTGGTCCTTATGAATAGTTATGAATAGTGGTCCTCATGAATGAAGGTCCTTATGAATAGCGAGGTAATTTGTCTATGGTTTGCTCGCTATTTAGAAGGACCGCTATCCATAGAAAACGACTATTCATTTAGTCACGGTCCTTATGAATAAGTGGTCCTTATGAATAGCGGTCCTTATGACTACCCTATCCTACTTTGACAAAAGGAAGGTACTGTTACCTGAATTTGGCGAAAGTTACAGGAGAGACACCTCAAAATAGACAACGTTTCGACAATAAGCATAAACTGAGCATTTATTCAGGAAGGCCTGGCCATGTTTGACGTTGTAAGAAGAACCTAATTGTTTGGAAAAGTTTGGTAAAAGAGACTGGTAATTTGGCAAATGCTTTCTTTTCTCAAAGACAGGCAGAAATGGTGAAAATATGTGCAGCCCTAACAAACAATTTTTAATGTTTCTATAACACGATAAAAACTATTTTCGAAAAATCAACTCAAGGCAATTTCAATAGCCCTGTCTATCACCTTTAGAAATGTGCGAACATTACAATGGCGTATTACGTAATCTGAACCTGATTTCTATGGGCAGTACAATAGGCCTTTGAAATTGCTCTTGAATTTATTTTTCGAAAGTAGTTTTTATCGTGTTCTACCAACCAACAACAACAACAACAACAACAACAAATTCTCAGGAGCAGGGGCAGAAATTTCACCCCACATCCTCCTGCATGCGCCGTGGATCTTTTACACATAGTAACTTTTAATTGCTTTACAATTCCAAATTCATATTAATAAATCCTCTTTATTGGAGGGAGATGTGCACCCTCCTAACCCCTCATCCCATCATGAGAAGAAATCGCCGCCCATTGGAAGATGTAATTTAATTCGGCTGTCGGGTAATAAACATTCAGCGCTGCTTCCGGAGCCATTCTAGGTTCATGCCTTGCCTAGCTCCTTGCCCAGAGCATTCTTTCTTTCTTTTTTCTTCTTCTTCTCCTTCGTATTCTTCTTTTACATTATATTTTCATCATTTATTATACCGGAATCGTGAGCGAGAATGTCGTAAAAAGCGGACATCCCCTAAAATGCGTTAGTGTCATGTTACACTGCAAAAGGACGATGGGTAACATCAAAGGCACTCTTTTTCACGTGTTGGAGGCGTCATCTGACATTTCGAAAGACATGTCGCAAAATATGGGTAGCAAACAGGACAACAAGGAAGAAGGCACCGCAAGTGGATTGCTCGTCCTAATGATGAAATCGGTACACATTACGCCGATTTACACGCCTGCATGCCTAACGAGTTTGGAAGAAAAAGAAATACATGCGCGACAGGGAAGACAAAGTATTGTTGTAACTGTAGGGCATTTTAGTTTATAGTAAAGATGGGATTTAAATTTGCACAGAATCAAACGAAATTTACATTGAATGCTCAGACGACAAGAAAATCATTAGTAACCAACAGTTTCGGTAGAAACTGTATAGTGGTAGCTGATAAAAGAGTACAGAAAATAAGGAAATTACTCGAAGGAAAAGTCCCACGTTTATTACACGGTCGGTCAATATAAATTGTCATTCATCTTGTACTTGTCTTTTTCAATTTCATTTATATTTCTTGTTATTCATTTTTAGTTGCCAAATCGCCAAATTATTGGCAGAGGCAGGATAGATAAAACGTTTTAAAAGGTTTTGCATTTACATGCTAACTTTGGAAGGGCCGTTGGGATTTCTAAAATCACCTTCAGAAGGGGTTAGCAAAAATTAGGATTTTCTCAACCTGTTAATGTTAAAGCTCATGTACAGATTTGGTAGCAAAAAGGAAATTGGAAAGAAACATGTTGAATCAAGGAGTTATCACTTGATTAAATATAGTCTCATGTTGTTTTCCATGTATCAAAAACTGTTTGTACGAGATCATTTGATATTGCATCAATGATTTCCGGTCAATTATACCGTAAATATTATGTTAAAGGGCAATCCAACCTTGGTAATGAGATGATTTGTGTGAAAGCAGAAAAATAAGAAAAACAAGATGGTGAAAGTTTGAAAGAAATCGGACAAGGATTAAGAAAGTTATGGATGTTTGAAAAATGAGATCACTACATCTATGTGAATCTCAAATTGGCAATTTGGTGAGTCAATTGTGACATTTTTGTGGACAACTCTCCCATTTGTCGTACACAAAAATATCATTAATTTGCGGTTTTCTTCGAGGCGCTTTTACCCTCGGGGCAGTATAATAATAATAATAATAATATCTACATTTATAGGGCGCTTTATACGGGCGTTTCTAAGCGCACAGGTGGTCTGTCTAACTCAGTATACATGGTACATCCAATAGCTTAAAAACAACAAAATGAAATAAAATATTACTAATACAATACAGTTAAATGAAATTAAACAGTACTCAAAATATATTGGAGATAGCATATTGTTATAGGTCCTCATGAGCGAAAAGATCCTACTGAATAATGCATCTTGAAAAAAGTGACATTTTAGTCATTTTGTGTGTTAGAGAGAATGGGGAAGTTGTCCACAGCTACATCACAGTGACATTACCTATTCGGCCAATTTGAAATTCCCATATGCATAGTGATTACAACTTTCAAAAATTCATAACTTTCTTATTGCTTGTCCAATTTCGTTCAAACTTTCACCAATCTGCTTCTCTGATTTTTCCTCTTTCTTTCAAAGCAACTTGCTGTTAAGGTTGGATTTCCCTTTAAGGAACACTAGATCACGGCAATGTATTGCCCTACGCTAGGACCTTTCCACCCCGACGGCTCCCCGGCCGCATAACAATCTCGAGGCTTCGCGCATGTGTGTCACTGTGTGTAGGTTTTGAACGGGTGTATGGTGTATAGTGCACGTTCAAGTTGCTGGGAGCTTATCCCTGTCAGACCCGGCACCTAAATCATTGTTAGCCTCTTATTTGTTTAATATGCCACTTTCGAACGTGAAATCTTCCTTGTTATTTATCAACGAAAATTCAAGAAATCTGACCAAAAGTTTATGAGGGCTGACCAAAATTAAACATTACCTTTAAATCTAATTTTTTATTATATATTTATTGTCAACTGATGCAAGATGAAATCTGACAATAAATAACAAACTATATAAATGGGATTCCCACCAAGAAAGTGAGTGCAAAGAAGAGTAAAAAGGCTGAAAACATCCGTAGGGTTATTGTTAACACGTATTGATTTATTTGTTTGGTAGAATATGTGACTTTCATCGAACTCCACAATTTCCTTTTCAACTTCGGGGTCCCCCATTGATATATAAGGACCCTTCTTTATTACATATTCAACGATTTCCTTAAATGCAGTTTCAATGCGAACACTTATCATCTTCAAGATGCTTTCAGCGGTTACGGAGGTGCTAAAGAACTTTCACCCGCCGTGTCAAAAATCAATCAAGCAGGTTTGCTCGGCTGTGCCAACAGATAGTACTCTCGCGCCAAATTGCCCCCTTCACCCCGGCCTTACCCAGTAACCACACAACATGAGCACAAGAATTCCATTGATGCACGGTGAGCGACATGTAATGTAGTTAATTACGTATGTGCCTGGCTTGTCGCGTATATTATTTAAAGATCACTGCACATACAGTAATTGTGGATGACAGGGTAACGACGTTTAGGGTGTCATGATGTATATGTTATCAAATTTATGCAACATCCAAATAAGCCGTTAACTTTGATATCCCATGTGGAGAAAATGATGCGGATTACAACATGGCTATTAAAGTAAGCCAAGACCAAGATAATGTTCCCAGCAGCGTTGAGACATAAATCTAATGTTATTCTTATTTGCGTATTACTTCGCTCAAGATGAAACAAACTCTTCTTTTTTTTTTTTAAAGACTAGAGAGAAT
The DNA here is from genome assembly GCA_025618425.1 of Heliocidaris tuberculata. NCBI lineage: Eukaryota > Metazoa > Echinodermata > Echinoidea > Camarodonta > Echinometridae > Heliocidaris > Heliocidaris tuberculata. Next base: position 14,165,152 of record CM046852.1, read on the forward strand.
CATGTTCTGGGAATGATGGTACGTTGAATATTGCAGAGGTTAATGGTGTTTTTGCACCACAATCACGATCGCAAAGACTTTCGAAAAAATAAACCTAAGGCGATTCCAATAGCCGTCAATCACCTTCAGGTATGCGCGGGCATTTCTACAATTTCTCAGCATGACAGGCAGTATAGTCATCAAAATAAAATTCAACAAATTTGTTAGATTGTTGTTGGATCTCATCCTAATCATATATCAAACAAGGAGAGAGAGAAGCTCGAGTTCTGGGAAAGGTGAAAAATGATTTGTGAGCTTTCTCGTTCCTTTTATGTCAGTCTGGAAGAATATCTTAGTACCCCATGAAAAAGATTGCTCTCATATTTGAAATATGACGAGAAACAGCTGAAGTGTTCGGGCCAAACATTCATGCCACATTTGTGTGCAGTCCTATATATCCATTTTTGTGTGCAGTGCACATTATTCTCAGAGAGATTTGGTCTTCTGGGGGTTTTTTTAATAATCATTTTGATGATTCCAAAACCTCACAGTATACACTTATTTTTAAGTAGACATTATCCACCTTTCCCAGTTGCTTTGAGATAGGTTCTTTCATAATGTAATCGTATGACCGGAAGTCAATTTTATCTTTAGGCAAGCTGTTAAAGGGAAGTTCACCCCGAAGATTACTTGAGTTTAAAAAATGCAGAAAAAATAAAGAAAAATATTGGCGAAAGTTTGGACAAAATCCGTTAAAGAATAACGGAGTTATGGACTTTTGAAGTTTTGATTTTGTGACGTCACATGCGAGCAGCTCCTCCATTATGTAATGTGATAAATATTCCATAAAATACAGTTTTCTCAGAAAATTTAGAATATTTTCGTCTCTGCATTTGATACTAGTATATTGTCAGAAATGTTATTCAATACTAGATTCTGAAAAGAAACAATATTAATTTATCGTGGAACGTAAAAAAAATTGCGAATATATGGAATATTTATTACATGACCAATGGGCAGCTGCTCGCATGTGACGTCACGAATCCAAAACTTTAAATACTCATAACTCTTTTATTATTTGACCGATTTTCATCAAACCTTCGCCAATATTTTTCTTTATTTTTTCTGCATTTTTTAAACTCAAGTAATCTTCAGGTGAACTTTCCCTCTAAGTGTGGTGAATGGTATTTATTTATATAAATGGTATTTGTTAATAGTGATATTGATACTATGCAGAGTTGTCAGTTGTCGTGAGGAACGGTGTGCATAATGCATTCATGTTAAAATAACATGAAGTCAAATAAAAACAAACAAACAAACAAACAAGATGGACTATGTGTGATTTTAATTACTTAGGCTTTGAAGTCAATACAAATTTGTACGAACAGAAGGAAGAATTTTATTTCTCCAAATTCACTCTTTCGGAGGAAAAATTTAATTGAGCTCGAATTAATAAAGGTTGACTAAGTTAGACTGTTACAAGGCTAGCCTAGTCCACTGATTATGGAGTGTCATGTGTCACGTACCTTATTCTGTACAAATGACTGTAATTATGCAACAAAACAAATAAGCGAAATGAATCCGGTCATGAAATAAAAATGAGGAATCGATATCATGTTGACATGATCTTTGTTTGCTCATTTCGTAACATCACTATGGATATTTGTTTGGTATGTGGAGGTTAACACTTTGCGTTCCATGAATCAGTGGACTTCATAATTATGCCGAGTTTTAACTCTTTGCCTACGGGAAGCAGGTGGCCACTGTAGAAAGCCTATGTGAATTAGAGAATTCAGTAGCAAACGGGTTAACCATGTAAACTTGGATTACTGAGTTAGTCCGCTTGTATAATTGTTTATGAATACTGACCATTGTCTAGTGATACAAAAAAAAGGGGGAGAGAGAAAAAAAAACCCTATGACCTCAGCTATGGACTATGATGCACTTTTGTAAGTACATGTAACATTATACTCCGGTAGGGTCTTTGATCGGATTCACGAAATCCCCTTTAATCAGCCAACCGTAAGCACAAGCGAGACATCAAGAAACATGGGCAAAGCAATCGACGTTTCCCGTCCCAAGGCAAGTAATGTTATTTATGTATGTTGGGAACATTAGTTTGATCATGTTATCCAAGCGCGCAGTCTCTTTTTGCCAAAGGCGGTCTTGCGATATTGTCTGCATTTCTGTATAATTCAGAAGAATATCAAATGTATGGATATGCTGCATGGATATGATTGTCGATATAAGTGTAGGATTTATTATTGTTTTCTTAATCCATTGATTTTCACAAGTAATTTATCTTTATTGATCTGTATGTATCATCAAACACTCAATGTTCAGGTAGCAAAGGCTTGAAATACAGTGTTTATGGTTGCTATATAAGAGCAAGTAAAATTGATTTCTAGTTTCTCGACAGGATTTTTCGGAAATAAAGAGGAGAGGGTTCTATGAATATCGAATATATGTGTGTGTTTGTGCTTTTGTTGTTGTTTTTTCTTGTTTTTTTGTCTGTACAGACAATTCTTTTAGCCGATTTAAACACAAATTTTCTTGATTTCATTTCATTTCCTTTGTACATGCCAATACGGTGACACGACATTTGTTCCTGCGACATTTGCTCCTCCGTCCATATCTCGAAAGGTCAAAGGTTAAGGTCAAGGTCATGATTTGGTTTTTTGTTAAGGACAATGTGAAGATTAGGATTAGGGTTAGGGTTAGGGTTAGGTTTAGGTTTAGGTTTAGGTTTAACATGGCAAAGTTAGACCGGACTGGAACCGCCAATACAGAGGCTCAAACATGGTGATATTGCATCGAATTCGTGGTTTTTGTTACATCTTTGCCGAGATGTCCTCAGATTCTTATCTACTTCCTCTCTGAACAAACAATATACCATCCGCTTCATGCACTCACACTATGTGCACCATCTCCACTCTCTTTGGAGTATTCCAACCACGTGGTTACTGGTACCCTTTAAGTTTACTTGTAATTTTTTTCGAAAATTAAATTTCTAAGTTAGTAAATTCTGATTTCTGCTGTCGTGTAACGTTTCCCAGTACAGTAAAGGGCATTGAGTATATCTAAATTGGGGTATACGAGAGCTTAACACATGGCCCACCCGATTCCAGTCGGCAATCGGTTAATTACCCATGCAAAGGGGGGGGGGGGGGGAGGGGGTAGTCGGTGCTGTAGTTTTTATCGGACATGTCGGATCACGGATCAAAGAGGTAAAGACCGTATTTTTCAAACACAATTCCCCAATCGCTTTCCGCTCCACATATACCATTTCGGTGCCTAGATTTTGTGCCCGAGTTCCTCCGTTTTCAGAAGAATCACGCTCTGTTATTTGTTGTTTTTTTTTTTTCAAACTCTTTTACCGACACATTTCTATGTTTCCCCTTCATATTCTCATGTCGATTGTTGACCTAGTTGTCATATCACATTAAATTGAAAAGCATGTTCCCTAAGGGGCATACAAGTCATCAATAGTCAAATGGATTATATTCATTAGAACAACAATCTAAGATACTGCGAGTCTCTCTGGCATGATCCTAGCAATCACATCGAACACATGCATCTTCAGTTCTCTCTCTATCTATCTCTCTCTTTCTCTCTTTCTTTCCATCTCCCCTTTCCCTACTTTTCCTCCTCTCCCCATTATTTTCTCTCTCACTCTCTCTTTCTCTCACTCTTTCTTTTCCTTTCCCTCTCTCTCATCATATCCTTTCTCGTTCTCTTTATATTTCTCTGATTCTCTCGCTATCTCATTTTCTATGTATCCCTTCTTCTTCATCCCTCTTTCTTTCTCTCTCTCCGCCACGTGTCCCTTGTCTGTTCCTTGTCTTCTCGCTTGCCTCGAGATACAGCATATCGCAGCATGAAATTGAAGTTTGTGAGGTAGTGATGACATTTATTAATCAAAATGAACAAGGGAAAATGCAGAACTCAATATGAATCCAGGGAAGGAACAGGCGCCATGTTTTTATCCCATTATATTGAATCCCGCGCTTGAGTTGCATATTCTTCCAAAGACCAAAGGTGCAATCTTCCGAATTGATCAAATCTTCCAGTTTGGATGTTTTACCGTGTCGTTCGACAAGGCGTGAACTTGAGAGTAAATAAAGAATGAGTGGGTTGAGGCAATCTAAAGTAATAAGGTTCATAAAGTGATAGACAATACAGGCGCCTCATAAATGAGCTAGTGAATGAATGAGTGTAAGAGAGATGCATAAAATACTTAGCCCCCCCCCCCCCATTTTTTTTTTTCCATTGATTATTTGTCGACAAGATTGTGACGTTGCTGAGAGCTGTTAGCTGAACCGACTTTTCTTGTCTGCATGGTTATTCAAGATTTGTTCGTTATTCTGTGCGCTATTTTTGACACGAGCCCTAAGCCTGCTCCACCAGCACTAATTTGATATTTTTGAAGGGGCTTTTCGAACTGGATGAGAAGACTTACTTCCCTCCTTTCGATCCTTTCTTTTTTTTATTTGCTGGATGAATGAAATCTCACTCATTGATTTAAAAAAAAATCAAATTAAAGTGCCGTGTCAGTGATGTTCGTTTTCTGCGTCGTGCAGTAATCCTTCTATTTTGTAACAAAATGAAATAATGTAAAGAAAAAAAACATGAAAAGGACAAAGAAGTAAAGATTCTAATCAACTTCCCTGGGTCTTGAACCTTTATTATACTTTTGTCATTTCCCGATATAACCAAGATCAAGAATTTACCATTATATGACTATTACTCTAACTTTTAGAGGGAGAGGTGGTATACATGCTAAACCTGCAAATTCGGATAATACCACTCTCTGTTTCCTGTAAGTGTTTAAAAAACGAAATTGTATGTTACAGCGTGGGTCCAGTCAGTTTGGAATCTGGTGTGATAAATCAGATAAAAGGTGGGGGCGGGAAGCAAGGGTACGGCCCTTATTTTGCCACTAAGTGGGGTGACTACATAATCTCATCCACACCGCACCAACATAAAAACACAAAAGACACTCAAAACGGGGTAAAACCATGGTCCTTCGTTGGTAGGCCCATGGTAAAACCAACAATCGCACGGAATTTACCATCCTCATGATCGTATATATGCCTTTATTCTCCCCTTCGGAGAACGCCCTACGCGCATGCTCACAAAATGAACATATATACATGAATATACATGACATATCATCAAGGTTCGTAATACTTTATATTAGCATTTTCTCCCAGTCGGAATATGTAACATGCTGTCTGCAATTGAGAGGGTATAATTCTTCCTAAATTTGTTAGTTTTTATATGATTATTTTTAAAATAATAATTACGTGCACTTACCCACCCACCCCCCCCCCCAAAAAAAAAAAATAAATAAATAAAATAAAAATTTTAAAAATGGCTATGCTGAAAAAAGTGGTCTGAAAGTATAGGGAAATTTACATTACGTGTTCTTTTTACCCCCTCCCCTGCCTCACGTCCTGTCTTTTTCCGATCCCTCTTTTTATCTCGCTATCTCTCTCTTTCTCTCTCCGTCTCTCCTTTCTTATATTGTAATGGGGGGAGTCCCTCCGTTTATCCCTCATCCATGCCTTCGGTTAGCGCAACCATCAAAATCTGTCACAGGAAGTAGGAATGGTTGAGTGGATCGACCGCAAAATCATCATGTGGTGCATAGACAGAACACTTCACACTACATTATCATGTTTCCTCTAATGTAAAACACTCACTCGAATTTTCTCCGAATGTTTGATGGCAATTAATGTTGCCAGTATAAACACGACCAGAGAATGCCACGCTTTAGACTGTTTGCATCTTGGCATTTAGTTTGAAGGAAGTATTTCATTAAACATGCTATAAAGATGATAAATATGATATTCATCACAGGGAAAAAAGAAACGTAGAATATCACGTTTCGGAGGAGTCTTGAACAACTATCTCTGGACTACGTAACCAGTATAGGACAACTGTCACTAGGACAATGACCCCAATATTGTAGAGTCGTCGTAGTCGAGTGGTTTAACCACTTTTTATTATTTTAATTTTTTTAAAATAATTTATGTGGAGTGATTTAACCACTTGACTGGAGAAGCGAAGTTCTTGCATTCAAGCCCAGGAGCGGCAAGACACTAATCTACAACTGCCACTCTCCACACAGGGTTCGTGGTAGGACGGTATACCTTGAATGCTGTGAGCGCAGAAATCGGTAGCCTACCTAGAGCCAGGATAATATTGGAGCGCCTTGAGCACCTTGCATGGTGGATATGAGCGCTATACTTTAATCCAATGTTATCACTACTAAATTATTTTTAAGGCAATCAACTCCCAGGCTATTCGCGGTAGAAATAAGAGGAGAAAATTAAGGTAGTTGCCCGGAAAATATCCTACATGTAGTAGTCCTAGGGTATGTATGGGGGCATTTTTCTTGAGGTACGTTATTTCGAAGTGTTACCTTTATATTTTGATTAATTATATTCGTTAAACATCTATCTAGATGGCGTTGCTGGAAGGGCTTGCGACCCTACACCTTCCCCCACCACCGACGTTTAGCAAACATCCCCTCCCAACCCCCCAACCCGACCCCTCCACATATTATTTGTTTTGCTTGTCAGTCATTGTCGACATAATAATGCACTTAGAAGGGAAATGTAATAACTCCTTTTTTCGTTAGATATTTTTGAGACTTGCGTCCTTCCCCTACCCAAGCAATAATAGCAATTGTGCGACGTCCATGAGCATGTAATGGCAACCATGACAAGTTAACAGCTTTAAGTAAAGCTGCTTATTGTTTGCTTCCTCTCAGGAATCGTAGTGCATGGCAGATAAAGCAGCTGGCCCAGTCTATCGCAGCTGACGTGACTGATAACTTCAATTCTCCACATGACATTTACAAACTGCTTTGAAGCGAAGAGAGATGTCAGGCAGTTGCATGTATAGGGGGGGGGGGGGGGCAAGCCCGCTGCACGAGGCGTCATTTCGACTGCTTTAAATACCTGCGCCGATCAGTCATGTGAAGAAAATTAGCTCATACGCCGGAAATCCAAAGTGTTTTTGCACTTTTCATTTTGCGTTCACGAAGTCGGTATCACGTGGCGCGTCAGAGGCCACGCCAGTCGTTGAAAAAAGTCTTACGCCAGTCAGTTGACGCCCCGTGTGAAATGCGCATAACTGATTCGTCCCATACTCTGTCCGTTTATGAATGACTAATCAACACTTGCTGTGCCATTGTGCCATTTTACACAGACTTTACACACAAATCCCGTATAAGAGTGTGTATGACTGTGGCATACAAAGAGTTAAGCCCGGCGTGGCGCACACTTTGGGACCGCGTCGGTGACTGTATTTTGCGCTTCGTGAAAAAGTGATATCGTTTAAGAAGTGACTCCAAAGTCAACAGCGTAAACAATGTTTTTAATATATATGGCTTAATTGCCTTCAAACGCTCGATTAGCGTATTTACACAATATAAATAGCGCCTCGAGTGAGTCGAGCTTTCTAGACCCAGCCCAGGTGATGGCATTGCTATTATTGTGCTAATTCCTTATTTGAAGGATGCATTTCAAAGTAAAATTTCATATTCGGTAATATAACAGTACAAAGATGAAAATTCAGTTGTTATCCTTATAGAACTAGGTTCTGATTTTGCAAATTTGGCTAAACAAGTTGTACTTGAATTGCTGCGTTCTATCATGAATAATAATCTTAACAAGAATATCACTTCTTTTATTCTCTTCTACGTCTTCTAGGCCTCCAAAAACAGTCTGGTCATAGCACCCGCTGCTTGGCAGCATAAATCCATAACCCATTCATTCTGGGGGTTTCCCCCGTACCGAATCATAATTATGCGAAAAGTTTTTTTTTTTTTTCCACGCTTACCATTGTAACGCACTTTCACAATACCATTTTAAAAATCTTAATTTGCATTATATTACGTTATTATGATCACAATTCTTCTATGCTCGAACACGCACACCCACACACACCCCACCAACATTCGCGCACCCACACCCAGACATAAGCACACGGAAACATATATGCATAATTACCAATTATGATCTTGGTATGTCTGTATATATATATATATATATATATATATATATTATAACATGCATGTAAACAGAAGAATTTTAATATTGATGATACTTGAATGAATTTTGGACATAAATGAATACAACATTATTTAGGTTATTCTACAAGGGAAATGCGTCATGCTTTACAAGGGCTCACCATCATGACCATGAGGGACATTCGTAATACAATAGTGGGATTTGCAGCGTTGCACATGCGGTGAATTTTGAGCAAATGGCAATTAGATTTTGAGATCGTTGACATACCCCTAACCAGCTGTTTAATGTTAGGAAAGCTGCCCGGTAATGTACGGAAGAAACTTAAAGGATGATCGTGCTTGTACCGACAAATATTTGAATTTTACCGACAAACGTACCGAAAAAAAGGGCAAAAGCACCCCCTGCTGCCTGTAAAAAACACAAAATTACTGCCAGTCAAAAGTCATGTCTGTCATAAATTGACATTTCTGCCCTCAAAGTATTAGCAAGATTTTTTTTCCCCTTCGTAATTTTATACACGTTCTTTTTAAAACGAATACAACATGATCTGTTTCTTTCTTTGTGTTTTTTTTACAACAACATGTCAATTTCTTCTCGCTGATGACATACCGTCTGTGGGCTGCAAGTAAGAATACTTTTCATTCAATTTTTGAATGAAATGAATATAAAACACCAAGAAGTAGAATAAATTATTTTGAATTCCATTGGCCTTTCAAGTGAGTGAGCCCCCCTTTCCTGGATGATATACGCTATCAAGTCTACCCTGATATTAAGTTGGTGTTAAAAGAATCAGAAATAAGCGTAACAAATCAGTGAAAGTTCCAGAGAAATCAGATAGAAGATAAGAGATTAATAAATATATGAAGTGGCAATCTATCAAACGCAAAATGGGCATCTCTAAGACTTAACTTTCATGATCCTTTCCCGTACTTTCTTTGAATAGAAAATGTCATGAATTTCCTTTTTCTTCATTGTTGATGAAGCAATTTATAAATATACATGTATATGAATATATATATATATATATATATATATATATATATATATATATATATATATATATATATATATTTATATATATAATGAAAGAAATGTCACTATATGAGACGGTCGTAGCTTTTATTGTCCTCCTTTATTTGTCAAGCTTTCGATCAATGATCTTCATCAGGACTGTATAAAAACACAAAATGATGGCTGACATTTGCATCGGAATATACATTTCAATTTCTTACAATGGTCAAGTACTAATCAATAAAATTATAATAATATTAATTATGTTGTTTATTATTATAATGATTATTATTATTATCATTATTGTTATTGTTTTGTCTGTTATTATTACTGTTATTATTATTATTATTATTATTATTATTATTATTACTAGTAGTAGTAGTAGTAGTAGTAGTAGTAGTAGTAGTAGTAGTAGTAGTAGTAGTAGTAGTAGTATATTATTAACATCATCATTATTATACATTTGCATATTTTTTAAAAGAATAAATCAATGTGTGAAAAGATACTTGCATGTCTATATTTACAAATCTATTTCTGTAAATAATATTTCTATGAATATTTGCAAACAATATAGATAATAAGTGTGAATGATTACCATGTGGACAAGGTTGTCGTGGTAACTAGTCGGTGTTGCTTTTTAAGGTGACATGGGCTTCTTTGGGGATCTATATGAGAAGTACACAACCTGTTAGCTTAATTGCATGGATATATAGCATGATGAATATAGTATGATACAACACAATATGATATAATACAACACAATATAATATAATAAAGTATAGTGTAATGTAATACAACATCGTATAGTCTAATACTATATAGTACAGACATAGCATAGTGTAATGTGGAACGAGAGGGGGGGGGCAGAGAGGGGGCAGAGGAGTCCAGACAGAAGAGAGAGAGAGAGAGGGGGGGGGGGGGGAGATAGGGAACGAGAGTGGAGTAGGACTGAAGGTGTGATAATATGGACACGTTATAAGAATATATGACCTAGTGAAGTACGTCTTATACACACAAACATATAGAGTCCATGGGGGGGGGGGGTTCATTCTGATAAAAATGTATTAGCGTTTGTGGTAACGGGGAATCACACTTTATGCATACATGGACTATATAGTATGTGGACATGCACGTACGTACAAATACATACATACATACATAATACTTAAATATATACATACGTACACATATGCATGTACTTCTTAAATAAAGGTGTTATCTTTTTTAAGAGAAAGTAAAATTTGGTAGATACGAATTGAATGATAAAGACAAAGTAAATGAATTCAATAGTATTTACCACTGATCCAGTTGTGGATGAGTACGATGTCATGTTTCTGGCGTTTGTGCGTTTGAGGGAGTCAAGGTCAGGGGTGGGGGTTAAAGGTTATTGGGCAACATTGATCCCTTCCGGGTTAAGGGTGTGTAGTTTGCTGATCCAAAATGATTCTCTGTGAAGGATTGTTTGGCGGGATTTAGTATGGATCGCTTCAATGCCCATTATGGCTACGTCATTGATAGAGTGATCTGGTTGGTTGAAATGTGTCGTGTATGGGAGAGTTTTGTGATATATTTATATATATATATATATATATATATATATATATATATATATATATATATAATAATTGTAAGGAAATAACATATACAACAGCTTTGGCAACTCTCGTGGAAATAATTATAATTGTGAGAAATGAAAATGAGAGAATAATGGTTGCGAAGCTTAAATCAAAGTTCCCCAGAGCTGTCCTCCCTTTTTGAATTTTTGCAAAGGTTGAAAAAATGTCTCCGCCGGGAATCGAACCCGGGTCGTTGGCTTAGAACGCCAATGCCTTAACCACTAGACAACGGAGACGGGCCAGTGATTTCGGCGACACCAGATTCAATTGACCGACAGATTGACAAATCTTCAACCTTATTAATTAATTACTTTGTCGGGGGCAGGTGAATTTTGAACAAAGACAAGCCGCATGCCTCAGCTGGATCCAAGCGAATGCTTTGAGATACATGTATACATTAGAATAATAATCATTATAAACAATTATAAGGAAATAACATATACAACAGCTTTGGCAACTCTTGTGGAAATAATTATAATTGTGAGAAATGAAAATGAGAGAATTAATGGTTGCGAAGCTTAAATCAAAGTTCCCCAGAGCTGTCCTCCCTTTTTCTCATTTCATTTCTCACAATTATAATTATATATAATTCTAGCAATAAAAAAATGTCAGGAAGCTTTTAATTTTCTTGTTCCCATTCACCCCTGTTCCTATTTACCCCGTTTTACGGTGAACATTTTACTTCTTTATTTATGACATGAATTGTTTACTGCTTCTTAGCCAACAATTGAGATTACTGACTCCAATCGTATATTCATATTAGTGTTAAAGTGTTAAACCGCAGTTGAGATTACCGATTCCACATGTCCTTTCAGTATCAGTGTTTTAAGTGTTAAATCACATTGGAATTATGTTCTCTCCCCCCCCCCCCCCCCCGCAATAAAAGTCAATAAAATCATCCGAGTCTTGGCATTGATTTTAGACTTAGGATACGGTGGGCAATAAAGCTGAAAAGGTAATGAAAAAAAAATGAAGAGTTGATTACCTCCGGATACAATAAGATGCGATGTCCACGAAAACCATTACACCCAATCCCAGGCTACTTATCAGGAAAAGTATATTTTGGGCAATTCCAAGGAAAATGTTCACTTGCCAAAAATCATAAAATTGGCGGTTACTCCAGAAATATTTGCGCCGCCATGACATATTAAGTATCAAACAAAAGAGCTTAATAAGCTCTTTAATTTGATTGGTATATCAATATTATTCAAGTAAACTTAGGAATGATTTTTCTTCAAAAATAAAATGAAATGTGTAGTTGTCACTAGTTTGTTGCCTTTTCTCTGTGGTAACTTCATTATTATGAAATACTTGTCCAAATTAGCCAGTAAATGTGATTAATATGAGAATACACTACATTAGTTAAATACAATACAGCAAAATAACTCATATGTCAAACTTGCATTTTATTATAATTAATTACATCAGCTTGATACTTTATTGTTTACGTCTTTTCCAAATCAAAGCTCGAAGTTTTCAATTCAAAAGACAAGATAGCATCTAAATTTATACAAGTCAACTGATCAGTAAGATATCATATGAAGTACAATTTTCCTGCAATATCAAAACCCTCACAATTCAAAGAAAGTTTTCCTTGGTATTTATGTTTATTAAATTATATTATACTGAGTAAATAAACCACTCTTTAAGGTGCACCGTTAACTTTTTTTAGTCCTACTTTCGATGAGGAGTGCAGGGAATTTGTAGAACCCAGCTCTACCAATGCACGCAAACGCATGAACGAACGTCCAAGTTCACTGGGTGACACAACCTTCCTTGGAAGACAGTCGTGATGAAGAACGCGGAGAACTAGGCCTGGTGTGACCCGATGTCATCGAGGACGAAAATGTCATCGGAGACGAACGCGACGGTAAAGTCAAACGTGACATCGTATTTGAATACGGCCTTGAAGTGGAATGTGACGATTACAGCATAATTATGGCCGTCGTCCTTGCAAGAAATTGACGAGCTTAGCCCAGCTAAGCGGTGGACAAAGTTTACCCTGGTTCTTGGTTCTATGTTGTTGGGTGTGCGGTGAGCAGCCAGGAAAAGGTTCCTAAATCTTGATAGCCTACATTGTTTTTTAGTGGGGATACCCTAGGCCTTGAAATCACACCCAGTCACAGCAAAACACGACAGCCTCTCATACATGAGGGAGATGAACGCAACCTCTCCACACAAAAGTTAAGTGAGATCTGCCCTCATTTTCCCCTCACACAGCTCTCACTCCAACTTAGGACTTGACACACCCAGAACTATAGCCAATTACCTCCCATCTCCCTCCGAACACCTAGCAAGAGAAAAACACCTTTAATTGTATTGCTGTTAGTCCTAATTAATTCAAAGCAGAGATCCTGACAATACAGCAACCCTAACCGTGCGAATTCCTGACAATACATCAAACCTGAACATGCTTTCACCTGGCTATTTAAGCATTATAGTAAGGGCATACAAAAGAGCAAGGCAAAATAAAGGTAATGCTGATGAACTCTCCCTTGGTAGGGTGATAGTAGTCTAATTATTTTACAAACAATACGTATGTTTACAGTATTATATACTCCTGTTAATAATACCTAAATGGAACTCACTGAACTCCAAAACTCACAGATTTTCAAACTATTCAGACGAGTCAAAAATCCTTGTCCATTTTGTGTCATGTCCGTTACTGTTAAACAGAGTTCATTTTCACTTCAGCTACGCTGTGGAATAGTGAGACATTTTCTGTCTATGTCCCTGACAGTCAAACATGTCTGTTTAACTTACTAAAATATGTTTTAGAACTCTTAAAGGGAAATCCAATCTTTGGGGCAAGCTGTTCTGACAGAAAGATGAAAAATTAGATAGGCAGACTGGTAAAAGTATGAATGAAATCGGACAAGCAAAAAGAAAGTTATGAATTCGGGAAAGTTGTAATCATTCTATAAACATATGGGAATTTCAAATTGGCCAAATTGGTAATGTCGTGGCAGACTATACTCTTCCATTTGTTCCAACACATAAAATGACTAAAATGTCGTGTTTTTGTTTTTGGTTGTTTTTTTCTTCAAAATCTTTTTGAAGAAAAAAAAATCTTTTTCTTTTATGAGGACCTATAACAATATGCAGATATATCTACAAATATATTTTGAGTACTGCCCGAGGCGCTTAGGAGAAAGCTGCAAATCAATGATATTTTAGTGTACGACAAACCGGAGAGTTGACAGCCAATATGTCACAATCGACTCACCAAATTGCCAATTTGAGATTCGCATAGATTTAGTGATCTCATTTTTCAAACATCCATAACTTTCTTATTCCTTGCGCGATTTCTTTCAAATTTTCACCATCCTGTTTTCCTTATTTTTCTGCTTTCACAAAAATCATCTTATTACCGAGGTGGGATTGCCCTTTAATTTCGCTCAACACTTTCGTCAATGACCAAAAATAAGTCTGAATGTAATTGAATTTATTGTAAGCACTTTGGGCCTTATGGGAAAAGCGCGGTTTAACTAATAATAATAATAATAATAATAATAATGATAATAATATTAATAATAATAATAATAATAATAATAATAATAATAATAATAATAATAATAATAATAAAGATAATAATAATAATAATGATGATGATAATAAAAATAATGATATGATAATAATAATAATAATAATGATAATAATGATAATGATAATAATGATAATAATAATAATATTGATGATGATGATAATAAAAATAATGATAATAATAATAATAATAATAATAATAACAATAATAATAATAATAATAATAATAATAATAATAATAATAATAATAATAGTAATAATTAAAATGTTCGTTACGCAGAAATTGACCATTTCCTTTTCGTGAACTTCAGGAAACTGTTACGACTATGAAAATCAAAGTATACACTGAGTTTGAAACTGAAATCAAACCGCAACATATTCTATGCAAATAATTCAGTTACCCGATACTGGGGGATTGCTGTATGAGGTGACTCGGCGAACAGGCAGAAGTTGTGGTAAAAATTTCCTTTGCAAATAGGGCCCAACATGTAAAGAGTTTTACTCTGTTGATCAGAGCGTAAAATGGTTAGTGGGAATTCTGGAATTTTATTCAATTTAGATGGTGGAAATGACTTTAAAATTGAAGTTTCGTGAATTTCTCCCCTGGGAGAATGACGACGCTGCGGTCATCTTCTGAACGGAATACGATCAGTGGTTTCGGATTGCACTTTATTTTGAGTTCAATACCCACTTGTAGATGGTGATACTTGAGCGAGAAATGCTTTGTTCCTGCATTTGCAAAAAGAAGGACTGCATTCCAAATACGGTTAAGGTCGCTGTGGACGTAGGGCATTTCTAAATAATAAAGAAAAGAAGAAGGATCCTTTACCCAGTCGATTCTATGGATGAATATTCCATGGACAATGTACTTTCAGATGGTGATACACTTAACAGAGAACCCGAGCGATTCCCCCTCTTATGTTAATTAAGCAGAGCATGATGATGAATGTTGTTATAATATAGCAAGCAAACTTTACCTCCCAGATCCAGACGACTTTAAAGTGTACAAACCACCTGAAAAAAGAATTTGTATACGGCTAGGAAGTATAGAATTAACCTCAAAGAACTTTATCTGAAATTCTATAGGTCAACAGTTTTGGGGTATGAAGGAAATAAAGGATAACATGAAGGTGCTCGCGCTGAACCGAACCTCCGAGTTGGGTTCCGCGCGAGCCCTTACCTTGACTAGCGCGTACGGGTGCGTTGAGTAGTCTACTCACGAGTCGCTTTTTTGCTTATAGAGAGTATAATAAAACTTGTAATATCTCTTTATAGAAGTGATATTTGAAGCCTATATTTGGAATATAGTAGAATGACATGGAACCTCTAACATACAGAGTAAAATATTTTTTGGTGATTGGTACTCTTTAAATGTTGTAATGTACATGCTGTATTCATGTATTCCGAGTGAAAGAACTGTTTTTAAGTTTTGCGACTTCGTTGGCTCGATTGGAACAAATAAATCCTCGATTTTTTTTTAATGATCTTTTAGTATTTCTCAGTGTTTTAGTGACTATTTTTGTCACTCCGTACCTAGTATTTTGTGAGAGATTCCAGATTCGATTCCCGGACAAGCCCCCATTTTAAGGTATGGGTAACTAACTACATGGTTATCTCATTATTCCTCTAACCTAACCTAACAAGAACAAACAATTCCGATGTAAAAATTGAGAAAACAGGTAAAGTTCACCACGCGTTATTGATGTTCCATATCTCCTCCCACGCCAGGTATCTTCACAAACTGTGAAACAATATTCTTACTCGAAATACATACAAAATCAGGACATGCATATGTATGTTTCAACTTGGAAGACGGTAATAGTCCCGCGTAATGGCTGTCCGGAGGGTAAATATCCTAGCCTAGTATTTATTTGTCATTTATTTGGCCCTTCAAATTACAAGTTATTGCCGTTATTTCAGTTTTACAGTCTTTTTCCTGTAAAACAACAGCAAGTTTGTTGGTTTACCGGAAATCAGCATATATTTACAATTACCCGACATAAAACACTGTTAAAAAAACATTTTCTCATATTTTAACAAGTTACCCTATCAAATTACCAAATATTGGGGAAAACACTTATATGAATATTGATGAATTTTTAGTAGCGTATGGTTTGGGATTTCCCGATTTACTAACTGTCACCAAAGGCATAAAAAAAACTATAAGGGGTATATAATAGATTGCACTAAATTGAACTAACTGGATAGGATAGGTCTAGGATAGGATAGATTAAGATAGAGAACAGGATAACTTAAAGCAGGATATGTTACAATGAAAAAAAAATAATTGTAAAACTACAGACTTTCTGGCCCCTGGGACTACAAGTTATTGCCGTCATTTCAATTTTACAGTCTTTTTTTCCTGTAAAACAACAGCAGGTTTGTTGGTATACCGGAAATCAGCATATATATTTACAATCGCCCGACATAAAACACTGTTAAAAAAAACATTTTCTCATATTTTAACAAGTTACCCTGTTAAATTACAAATCGTTTCCATGGCTCCGTTTTAATTTACATAGATTTTCCTGTTAGAAATTAAATTTTCTACTATTTAGCAAACAACTGGAAAACTGTTATTTTACACGTACTATGGAAAAACTTTGACCTTTAGTTATGCAAGAACTTCTCCGTTCTTCGCTTATCAAGTCCAACAGACTATTACAAAGATTTTACCAGACATGCATTTTAAGGATTGATATAATATTAAGAAAATAGGAGAAAATTTTCAAATTGATAGTATAGAGTTTCTTCAGACAACATGACTGTGCACGAAGGAACATAGACTGCAGACATTTGGCTGGCGTGATAAGAGGAAAGGTGCTATTAGATTTCAACGCAATATTAAATGAAAACTTCATATCTGTGATGGGAGTAAAGGGATGAGATCGAAGCCATCCATACACAGACTTTGGCAAACTCGGTTTCAGTTTGGACCAAACATGGCGTTTTTTCTGTTGCATTCTTGCCAAAGAAAGCAACATGCGTCCTATTGTTACATACTGGAGCCAAGGTGGACAAACTATGTGTATAGATGACTCTGGGTAAGATCATATAACTACAAAGATTGTGTGCGCACTGCCCGGTCTTCAGGGAGACTTCACAAGAAGGACACAATATAATATTTTTTCCCCCATCCAACTAGTCCCGGCTATCAGGGTTAGAATATTGACCACTTACAACGTAAAACGCATTCCGGTTTGAAATGTCATCGGTCTAATTATGCAGACTCATGGACTTCAACTCTTGGGACAAATCTCTTTTCCCTCTTTATCTTCAAATCGACGAATTCCCGGGATTGCAAACAGAATCTTATTTGTTGTAATTTCGTCAATGGAGGAGGACTATTTGTATTCTCGAAACACGTGATATTTTCGCAACCCGCCCGAGCAAATAGCCGTTTCATTGGTTGCAAGTGCTGTAGAATATAATCATTGGCGGATTTAGTGGGGGGGGGGGGGGGAAGCACATTCGGCCCATATCCCCTTTTCTTAAACTAAAGCAGCATACCTAAAGTACGCAACTCCAAGTAAGCTTTTGTTGTTGTTGTTGTTGTTGTTGTTGTTGTTGTTGGGGTGATGACCTTTGGTAGGGGGGGGGGGGGGTCCTGCCAGAGAATCTTAGAGTAACTTCGGAGTAAAATTTCTTCGCTTGTCAGAAAATTTTCTCTATATTGTGCCCCATCTTTACAAAGCCCTGAATCAGCCCAGTTGAATACACCCGTGTTGTACACATGCAGACAGATGAGAGACGACTTACCTAATTGGTTCCAATACAGCGGTAACTTGATATGTACTGTGTTTGCACTCCTGCAGCCAATCTGTTTGAATAAAGGTAGACATAATTGATTTAAGTGAAGCTATTACATGGCAATTGGAATAGATCGATACAATTATAACCATGTACACCTAACTCATCAAGTATTATCGAAATGACAGGGAAATGATAGCCTTTATATTAAAAAAAAAAAAAAAAAAATTCAATCATTCTGTAAGTTAGGTTGGAAGATGTACTAATGCTAATCGATGGAACTTCCGAAGGTTTCTACAGTACTACGCCAACTTCCGCACACTTATGATGATGATGATGATGATGTCTTACTTGGTCTATAATTTTTGTTTCCTTTTACTTCAGTTAGAGCAAAATATTTGAAAAACCTTTAATCTAGCATCTTCACTGCAGAAGGCATGAACCACTGAATTTTGGTTCCATTTTGACATATAGCCCTACCATGAAGAAAATTTATTTGACAAGCTGCATGACAATAGGAATACGCTACTATATAATTTAGTATTCTTCCTAAATGGGCTTTCGAAATAATTAAAGGTGGGAAATGAGTTACATCCTTTTAAAGTAATCTACGTTGCCTTATATTTCCCTTTCATATCATATTTTTCATGTTTTCTGTTAATTTAATTTGTTTTTTTACTCAATTAATGAAAGAGTTATCCATGTAAATGAAATGTGGTGGGGTAATTTTTCCTTGCTTCTGCCACCCTTCTCGTTTATAGCATGCATCGGCTTTAAATGGCAGGCCTACAAGGTGTACTGCAGCTCCCCTCCCCCCTTTTTTTTTTTAATTTACTTAAAGCAATAGCATCTAATTATGTTTTAGATGGCATTCATGTAAATGAATGGGCGGCAAGTGAGGAAAACTTCCTCAGAGAGTTTGTCAACATAAATTTATCACATTTACATCAGGCAAAGAGAGGGGGGCCGTACTATAAGATTTCTTTTCTCCACGTAGCACTGCCAGACGTGTTCTCAACTTAAGCACATTTTCGAACAGTTAGAGTAATAGATTAGCCAATAGATATTTTGAATGGGGGTGTCACCCTCTCCCGTACCTCTACCGATGTCCCAGGACCAATATATCATAGGCCCCTTGTCAATGTCCAGTGACGAGAATCACAATAAGGACAATTTTTAATCATTCGAGCGGGGAAATACTGGGATTCGAGGCATTAAAAATTCATGCTCCACGACACATGAGATTGTCTGCAGCGAGATGCCATCATCAATAAACTTCTCCGGTTGCCTGCTCCAGTGGCAACATCCTAACATGTCCTAAAGTGGAAATTGATCTCGGAACTAAGCGAAAAAATAAAATCAATTTAAAAGGGCATGTCGTGATTTCAAGTTACATAAAATCGAAGCTGTGCGTGTAACTAGCATTTTGCTTCGAAGGTTGTTGCAAGTGATATTAGCTGCTTCATGTGTCTAATTGAACGTTCGTTATCCGTCACAATGAATAACAAAGCACAACCGGGAAAAGTGACACTACAGGCCCTATTTTGTTCAACACCCTTCTTCCAACACCCGTATTATTTTACAACAGGCTTTGGTACCGACATATTTATCGAGGCTCCCACATCAATACCTTCCCAAACCCTCATGTTTCGACATCCGCGTATTCCTAATCTCTTACGCTGCGAAACCCCCATTTTTCCGACAGCTTTCAAATCATGCTGCGACACCCTTATTCCGATACCATTATTCCCCCTCCAACCCCCCCCCCCCCCTCTATGTTCCGATACCCATACGTTCCCAATATTTTCCGACACACTTATGTTCCGACACCCCTATTTTTGGACTCTTTTATTTTCTCACACCCCTCTATTCCCTACACCCTCATACTGCAAAATCCCCATGCTCCCACTACACCAAAAGAAATAGCAAAAACAAAAACAAAACAAAGCAAAATAAAATTCGACACTCTTCTGTTCTGACAACATATGTTCTTTATCTTACAGCTCTCTGATCAATTATCATCATGCTCATGCAACTATGCTTTGACAGTACTCCTATATTCCGACATTCGTGTGTTCGGACACCCCATTTTTCGGATAACCCCTATCGTGCCGATGTTCCGACACCCCTTCTTTCCGACGTTCATAAAAAATACGTTTAAAGGACATTTTATTTATGACTGATGCATTAGAACTCATTTAATTCATTCCATCATTATCCATTGTAATCATACCTTATAAGCTTATCATCGGAACATAGGGGTGTTCGAACCAAAGGGTGTCGAAATACAGTGATGCCGGAACACTGGGGTGTTGAAACATAGGCGGATGAGGATGTCGAAATATACAGAAGTGTGGGAACACTAGGGTGTTATGTTTGTTTGTTTGATTGAATTTTATTTCAGTGTTCAATACTTTCTCAGTGCATTAACAATTTATTTCTAAACACAAATAAAATAAGCATGTGAGAAATTAACATTTGACAATTAAGATAATTTGGAACGCAGGTGAGGGTGTCGAAACATATGGGTGAGAGGGACAGGGGTGTCGAAACATAGGGGTGTTGGGACCTAGGAATGTCGCAAAATGGTTAAGTCGGAACAAGCTGTTGCTGAAACACAGGAACATCGGAACAAAGGAGTGTCATAACATGAGGGTGGATCGATTTATTCTTCTAACCTTCTATTTATACCACAGCGAAAATAACGAATCTCGGGGCGACGAAGCAGTTTAAATTGTGGCGTGTGGTTTACCAAGGCAGATTTCTATAAATAAGAAGACTAATCTATACTGCGGGGCTTCTGATACGTCTTACATGTTATTGCCAATGCATGGAGACAGACAGAGGCAGATCAAATGTTTGTTTGGGGTATAGAAAGACTAGTCAAGGAGATTTATTCATTCATAATGGTATTTATTTCTAAAAAGATCATGCATCGCAACAATCGTTGCATTGTGCACAATTTACACTGAATAAACAAGCATCAAAGAAAATGTACTCAAACATTGTTTGTCAAAAGAACAGTTTACAAGATTGGTAATTAAAAAATAACAGTGCATATGTAGGTCTAAAATATTGTATGAAGAAACAAAAAACAATGATCATTGAATTACAAACAGAATTAAACATTGTTCTTAACATAGATAATAGTCTTTCAAATAACCTTAACGTGAACGAAGCAAGGTACAGACAGAGTGCCAACAGTGTGTGTGTGGGGGGGGGGGCAATAATATGACCCGTAAATGGGACTTATTGAGCTATTCAATTTTACTTGAATGAGTGTAGGTATAAGTACAAATTTAATAGGGAAGAGAGATTAAAAGATAATCTACAAATGAGTTTTATAAAATGTACCGATGTTTCGGGGGGGATAGAGAGGCGCTAATACATGAATTTTATTTCATATGAGTAAATAAAAATGAAACGCTTCAGTCTAAACTATGTTGACCATTATAACCAAACTCAGCGGTGATATTAACGTAATTGACATCAATCCACATTCGGGAATTACAACGAAACAATTAATGGTTAACACGCAAGCACCCTCATTACAAACGCTTTTTAGGTAATCAGGTAATTATCCGCTTGGAATTGAGTAACCTGGCATATACTTCAATTTATATTACAGCCTCTTACTAGCAGGAAATTTGGTGTTCATCACTCCCCTGGTGTACATGTATTATCATCTTCTTGATCATTAAGAAATGCGGACTAGAACTGGTTCCGTAATAGCCATTTAAATTAACATTAAATAAGTCATGAAAAAAATCGAAAGGATAAAGCTTTTGTAAGAACAATAAGTAAAGCGAATGTGTAAATATGGATGAACTAAAAACACTTCAAAGATGCTGTATTTACGCATGGTGATAATGAAGTCTAGAACAAAACAGGTAGGCCTACAGAAAAAAGTACAAATCCTGACGTGATCACAATGCTGGTGAAGGGAGGGGAGATGAAATGTAACATAAGTCGAAATTAAGATGAGACGACATCACACTGGAGTAGGAATGGCGTAATTAGGGAGAAGAGAACCAACCAGTGGTATTGTCAACGAACATATACCCTAACTTCAAATATGTCATTGTTCATTTTTCTAGAAAGGGCTGTAAATATTGAGTGTTAGATAGGGTCTTTCTCAATACCATTATCAACTCCTACTACTACATTAATATATTATCTCGATCTGTACGTAGGACGGAGTGATAAGTGGGACAACATTGCGGTCGTTAATAACCATGTTCGTGTTCTCTAACAAAACACCAGCAACAACCTCGGACTGTGTCCATGTAGAAAAAAATTGAAATCATGCACGACTCTCCCAATAAAAACAAATATATTTCCTAACCGGTCTATGCATGCACACAAATAAATCGTTGGATCATGCACGACTTCATAACGAAAACAAACTAGATGCGACAAGATTAAAAAAATCTTGTGCTAACGACGGATGGAAATACAAAAGGGACTCTTTAGCAGCTTGATCTGTCAACGTATCGATCAACTTAGCACTGTGATTGATGGGGAAAGTCGGGGCGGAAGACATTCGGCTCTGCGTTCCAGAACTTCATAATTGATATGCGAAGAAGGAATAGCAAAAAGATGATGGATCGAGGAGGAAGATGAAAGAGGACCCACAGGCGAGATGAGGACGAGATTTGAGATTAATCGAAAAAACAAAAATAGATGATTTGGAAAAGTGAAAAGACAACAATATATTGTGAAAAGGGGTTCGACAAAAAGAAGGAAAGACATTTAGAATAAACACACACACAGAGGATTGGGGACAGAAAGGGAAAGGTTTAAGCAGACAGGGAGAGAGAAATAAGGGGTAGGAATGAGCGAAAAAATAGAAAGAGGGAGAGGGGAGAGAGATAGAGAGAGAAAGATAGGGATATAGGGAGAGAGAAATAGACAGGGTAGGACAAGATATAAAAGCGAAAGAGTTAAGAATCAGAGAGATAAGAGATGGGAGTAGGTGAGTGAGGGAGAGAGTGAGTGAGAGTGGGCGAGAGGGGAAGAGAGATCAGATAATAAGTAGATATGATATAGAGAGGAAACAGAGATAAAAAAGAGTAACTGAGAGAGATAAAACTGATAAGAGAGGAAGAGAAGTGGATTGAGAGGGAGAGAGGGGGAGAGAAAGGGAGAGAAAGGGAATAAAGGGTTATAGAGAGAGCGAAATACGATAAGAAAGAGGGAGAGAGAGGGGAAGGTTAACAGAGAGCAAGAGGATAGCGATGGTCTGAGAGTAAGATGAGACATGAGAAATAGGGCAGAGAGACGGACATTTTAATGAAAAGACCAGAAGAATAAAATGAATTGTGTCGGGTGCAGGAAGAAAAAAAAGCACAAAAGTTAATGCAGCATGTGGACAAAAAAAAATTATGTCTTCCCTTCCCATTTGATCAACTATTTTGAATTTCACAAGAGCTGCTCTTGCATATGTGGATGTGGCCGTGTGCGCGTGTGTGTGTTTGAGGGGTGTATTCCTAAAGCTTTGCTTTTTATGCAGGTTCCTCCATATTTCACCTACATTATTTTAATGTCTTGCTTAATTTTAACTAGCTCATTGATGTATCATTTATACGAATGTTCATGCCATATGACTCACGTATTTACCGTTAAATTGTTTAATATTTGTATTTTTATGTTATGCAAATTGTGAAATATGAAAATAAATTCAAATTCAAATTCAAATTTTCCGATTATTCAGGTTGTGTATATGACATGAATATTACTATTGAGATAACAATTGAGATGAACAATAACAAGCTAGCAGGAAAAAAAGATTATTAGACAAGTGGCGGATTGTCTACCCCCAGTTCAGTTAGAAAATATAAAAAGAGAAGATTTTGATTATCAAGAATAAGTTTCAAGATGTATTCTACCCTACATGAAAATAACAGAATAAACGAATTTGTTGACATTTTTCACCACATAAACATTTCTTCTTATTCTGTTATCGTATCTTTATAGCATGGGTTTCGATCACGGGGGGATGGGGGTATAATTATATCCCCCCCCCAAAAAAAAAAATGAGGTGGGGAATGGCCTGTATTATCATCCCCCCCCCCCCCCCCCCACAGTATTTTTGGATAAAATGAATAAGAATTATGATACATTTACTTAAAACTGATAATTATACAAACTCATTATGTTTGATCTTGAAATACCATCACATTTCTTCTTCTTCTTCTTCTTCTTCTTCTTCTTCTTCTTCTTCTTCTTCTTCTTCTTCTCCTTCTTCTTCTTCTTCTCCTTGTTCTTCTTCTTCTTCTTCTTCTTCTTCTTCTTCTTCTTCTTCTTCTTCTTCTTCTTCTCCTTCTTCTTCTTCTCCTTCTTCTTCTTCTTCTTCTTCTTCTTCTTCTTCTTTCTTCTCTTCTTCTTCTTCTTCTTCTTCTTCTTCTTCTTCTTCTTCTTCTTCTTCTTCTTCTTCTTCTTCTTCTTCTTCTTCTTCTTCTTCTTCTTCTTCTTCTTCTTCTTCTTCTTCTTCTTCTTCTTCTTCTTCTTCTTCTTCTTCTTCTTCTTTTTAGTTGCTTCCCCGTAAGTGGTCGCTATATGATGCTTATGTCACAGTTATTACGTGAAATTAGAAGAATAATCCTTAGAAAACCTGACAACGTATGGTTATCATCAACGGTATAGCTGTAAGGGTTCACCCCCCCCCCCCCCCCTAAGCATATAGCAAGAATGGAGCGAGTTATTGATACTGAGTAAAAGAGCGAGAGAGGGGAGAGAAAGAAAGAAAGAAAGAAAGAAAGAAAGAAAGAAATGTATATAGTGAAAGGAAACATAAAATCAGATGCTACAACCCCCTCCCACATCCCCATTCGATACCTCAGGCATTCCATTCGAACATTATGACTGCTTCCCCCCCCCCCCTTCACCCACCATCGCCTCCACTGCCCCCGCACATAGTAAACACAGTGCCCCCGTGATGGCTAGACCCACGCCATGTCACTGATTATTATTACCCGTGTTTTTCAAGTGATAATCTTCACAGTAGCGCTGCAATGGCGTAAGATAATCAGCACATTAACTTGTGTTATTCCCCACTCAGCCTCGAGTCCTATGGGGGGAAATGCTCCGAATTTGACTTACGAGGTTCTACTGAAAATGTTTTTCCCCTGGCTTTATGGTTGCTTGGCGAAGCGTAAATGATTCGGGAAAGACTCAAAGAGCAAAACCGCTAGTTTTGTCTGTGCATCTAAAATTGCATTCAGACTTATCTGAATAATAGTTTTCATATCATTCTGCTTAAAATTGTTAATAGAGTTTGATTCTAATTTTACATCCTAATGTTTTGGTTCTGCCTCTATATAATAACATTATGATTTTGAATAATCATTTTGTCATATGCGTCTTTCCCGCGTTTTTACGCGCCATCGCGTTTCGCTAAAGCAACACTAATCTCGGGGCCCCGGTTCACAAAAACTTATTATGAATAACAAGTTATAATGACAGTTATAAGCTACTAAAATACTTGCATCTGATTGGCTGAGAGCAAATTTGTCATAGAAATGGGGCAGTTTTTATTGATAAGGATTATGAAACGGGACCCTGGTATAGAAGTATCCTTGATGTGCACTTCACTGACAAGTATTTAAAAAATACATTCCTGAAATGATTAAAGAGAAAGAACAATGAAGGAATAATGAACTAAACCGGATAGGCTTTTTTTCTCAAAATTTGTTTCAAAAGAAGAAAAACTTTTTCTTACTCCTTTTTCAAAATATGATGAAATCAGCAATCACTCTGATAGCAATACCCAAGTATGTTTAATCACATCCTGAAATCGTGAAATATTAGACATAATAGCCATTAGTGTTCAATGATAGCGGCCCCGAAGGTGGGTACTTATGTGTGTTTGTCTGTGTGAAGCCTATCATTTTCAGCAAGATTTCGAGATCATGTTATGGAATATCGGGGCTGAGCAAACACGGGGATTCAAGATGATATAATAAAAACTTAAGAAATACCCTGGAGGCAATTTCTCACAAAAAATGCTATAGCTGACTGCAAATGTGCGATATTATATGCATTAGGCCCTCAAGTAAATACAGTTCTTATCAATTTCAGCTCATTTCGATGATAATGTCTATCATTTTACATGTAGGCTTTTTTATATGAGCCTGCTGCCAAAGAGACCGACAATGGGCATGATGAGAGAGAGTGAGTGAGCGAAACAATGCGGGCCTTTCAGAAAAACTTTTGAGAGTTCCCTATAGTCGGACAGCCTTCTGAACATTTTAATTTGAGGGTTCATTTTAGACCGACGGCTTACGAGCCCAACATTTTTCTATCTTCCCTTATGTATTTCTTTGTTTTGTCAGGCTCTTTGGCAGCCGGTCTACCAGGCAGACCAAACTTCGGAAACCGAGCACAGATTATATACCCGGAAAACGGCGTATATAGCGCACGATGAATATAGAGCCCTCATCGTTCAGTGCGAGGCAGTGTGTACAAAATAATTTGAATTGAATTGAATCTATTTCCACGTCTCCATTTAAAAAGCGTTCATAAACCATGTCAAATGTACCAACAATAACGTAGTACAAGCAAGTATACAAAGAACATCCTCGGAGAGAACATTTTATACCTATTTCGAATATCTGTGCTCTGATTTCCGAAGTTGGGTCTGACTATCTACTGGGCTGTAGGTTTCGTGGGCCTTCGTTCTCTTGGAGCTTTTGGAACTCTGTTCTTTTCTGTATTTTTTAATACATTTCCTTGTTTTGCCGGTCTTGTAGGCTGTCGGTCTCCTTAGATGACTTCATAATTATTATGATACAAAAGCCAACGGTTTTATTTTAAATCTGTTCATGGTATATCAGAAATCTGAAGATCATATTGCATCAGGAGAAGATATTTTCTCCTACATGAGTCTTGCATACGAATAAAAAAAAATGTTTGGGTGATTGACCTCGATTTTCTCATGATCATTATGAGGATCATAGGAGGAGGTGTGGTGTCAGTCTCTAAATATGACAAAGGCGTACATGGGTTCAAGTCCAGGGCCTGACATGACAAAAAGCGCCCCCCCCCCCTGCCCTCTATTCCCGATGCAGGCTCGGGTTCAGGGGAAAACGCTCCGTTCCTCGGACAGAACGTTAACCGGAGGCCCCGTGTGTAGGAGCGTCACACCCTATGCACGTTAATACGCTACACTGCTCGCAGAGAGTAGGGTGCTATTAACCCGGTGTTTAGTGTGACTGCATACACATCAGGTATTCTGTCTCCGTACAGATCTTCGTGACAGGCTTCATAGCCCTTTGATGATTAACAAAAGAAGGAGGAGGAATATATTACACCTGCCTACAGTTTCGTCCTGGTAATCTCCCGGATATTACGCTATCTATCGACTAAATAAATAACCCCCACGGGTATGACGGGATTATAATCAAATTAAGATAGCATTAGAACCTTCAGAAATATCAAATCAACATCCCAGGAGAGAACGCTTTATGCCTATCTCGCATGTGAAGTTGAATTGTAGGTCACATTCTTTTCCTACCTTACGACGAACCATTTTCATCGAACATCTGAATTCTCTACATTTAAAAAAATAGTGTATGACGTGACGCAGATTACATCCTACCACCTTTGGCATGTTTCGGTAATTGGAAGACAAAGCTACTGAACTAGCAGGGCTGGCAAAACAATCAGCCCTGGATTAAATCGGTGATTTAATTTGTGATAAAAATACAACAAAATCGCAAATTCAATTTATCGATATAAGAAAGTCGCTGATGCTTATCACATATTTCAAAAATACGATAGAAAAAAAAATGCAACCCTACCAACTAAGTTATAATTGTCAATCATTAATTTAACAAAATGGCAACAAATAATGATAATAATAATACTAATAATAATGATAATAATAATGATAATAATAATAATAATAATAATAATAATAATAATAATAATAATAATAATAATAATAATAATAATAATAATGATAATAATAATAATAATAATAATAATGATAATAATGATAATAATGATAAAAATGATAATAATGATAATAATGATAATAATGATAATAATGATAATAATGATAACAATAATAATAATAACAACAATAATAATAATGACAACAGTAATAATGATGATAATAATAATAATAATGATAATAGTAGTAATAATAATAATGATAATAAATGATAATAATAATAATAATAATGATGATAATGATAATAATGATAATGATAATAATAATAATAAATAATAATAATAATAATGATGATAATGATAATAATGATAATGATAATAATAATAATAATAATAATAATAATAATAATAATAATGATAATAATAATAATAATAATAATAATAATAATAATAATAATGATAATAATAATAATGATAATAATAATAATAATAATAATAATAATAATAATAATAATAATAATAATGATAATAATAGTAATGATAATAATAATAATAATAATGATAATAATTATAAAAATTATAATAATAACAGTGAAAGCAAGTTCGGTTGCAAAAAAATTGAGCCAAGTTTGGAATCACTGAACAGTAAGGATGCTCATGTATCTATGATTTGAATGTAGGTACACACGGTTTCTAGACTGAATTTGCTCTTGGCAAAAATAATAGTTGTCGATGGATTTCTGACGAAGTATAGTGGCGTTACGGATATACAGTTATTACCTTTTCCTTTCACAGCCCTCCCCCTGTCAGTTTTTGTCTGACATTTGATTCAATCATTCGCCAGACAATAACTGCATATGCAATTATTGCAAGTCATACATTTGACATATCTTTATAAACTCGGGGTCACAGAAAGCATTAACTTGAATTCCTAAATTGCCGCGCCTCCAGACCAAACACAGTACCCCGAACTCGTTAGCGAATAAAAGAACCAATTCAATTTTCTAAATTGAAATCGACGTTCAAATTACGAGTTCAAACATTTTGTAGTTCGTAAATGATAGCTCTGTGAAAGGAAAAGAGAGAGCGAATCGAAAGAAATGTGGGATATAAAAAAATTAGTTAGCTAAACAAAAAGGCAAGAATTGACACTCTATATCTGTATTCAATTCTTTTAAGAATCAAGTTCATGCATTTGAGAAGAATTAATCGGTTGGAAATTAGATTGCTGAAAGGGGAAGTTCGGTGGTTTAGAAAATGTAGACGATATTCCGTGACAAGAGCAGTCACTTTACACGTAGTCATATTTGTTCCCAGGTGGGGGAAAGGCGAACGTCACCCCTCTCAACCTCAAGAAGCGTGACGCTAGAGGGAAGGGCAAATTATAGGAAGACATACATGGATATGGCTCTCGAGATATGAGAAGATAAAGAAAAATTTAAAAGAAGATCGATGGAAAGGAAGGATATGGAATAGTAGATGGATTGAAGATGGAAAGTGGGAATTGAAAAGAGAGAGACTGATAGAGATGGAGAGAAAGATTGAGAGAGACAGAGAGAAAGGCACATATGGGAAGACATACATGGTTATGACTCTCGAGATATGACGACATAGAGAAAAACGAAGAAGAAGAAGATTGATGGAATAGAAGGATATGGAATTGTAGATGGGATGAAGATGGAAAGTGGGAATTGAAAAGAGAAAGATTGATAAGGATAGAGAGAAAAATTGAGAGAGCGAAGGGCATATATGGGAAGAAATACATGGCTATGGCTCTCGACGTATATGAGGAGATAGAGAAAATGGATTGAAAGGAGGGATATGGAATTGAAAAGAGAGAGAGAGGGGGAAGGATTGAAAGAGGGGGAAAGAATAAAGAGGGAGGGAGTGATTTAGAAAGTGCAAAAGGGAGAAGGAAATATGAAAGAGATGAAGGGAGAAGAAAAAGCACGGGTATGTGTGAGAGAGAGACACAGAAAGAGAGAGGGGGAAGAGGACTAATAGGGATAGATATAATGATGTAGAGTTCAAATTATTCAGAAAAAAGTAGAGAAAGAGAGAGACAGACAAAGATTTTTAAAGAGAGGGAAAAACAATGAGAGGGAAAACTGTTGAATAAGGAGAGAGGTAATGGGAGACAGGAAAGAAAAAGGCTGATCAAGAGATGGAGGGAGAGAAGAGAGATGGAGATATAGTCAGACTGAGGCAAGGCAAGAACTGTGATTCCTAGGCTTACGCATATGCTTCGGAGAAAGACTAAGTCAGTTGGAGGAGCACTTGATCCCCTCTGTAAGTCCCCTCCTGGTGGTTAGGCAATATCTTGCCTCAATGGATCAACACGGGGAGGAAATAGCCTTAACTTGTCGACGTTTTACTTGTTAAAACGGTTAAAGACAATGTTGAGCATGTTGAGTATTCGCCATGTATAACAGCGCTGTGAAAGTAACTGTTGACATGTTGTTCTGAATGAATGTGCTGTAGTTTGGAATAATTTTGTACTTCTTCTTCTTTTTCCCTCCTTCTCCTCCTCTTCCTCCTTCTTCTTCCTTCTTCTTCCTTCTTCTTCCTTCTTCTCCTTCTTCTTCTTCTTCTTCTTCTTCTTCTTCTTCTTCTTCTTCTTCTTCTTCTTCTTCTTCTTCTTCTTCTTCTTCTTCTTCTTCTTCTTTTTCTTCTTCTTTTTCTTCTTCTTCTTCTTTACCAAACGTCTCTAATTCGATTTCTGGATATCACGGAACACTGTACATCTATCGGAAAGAGCTCCCTATTCCCTGGTGCAAGTCATCGCGTCGTTACCGATGGATGTCTGTTAAAGTTCAACGGACAATCAAGATTATCTGATAAGAAGGTTGCAATGACAATGAAGTCTGTGGATTGTAGAGAACGATCCTTATTCTTTCTAAATGAATTTATCAAGAAGAATATTTGTTGTTAACGTGATAAAAATCATTTAACTAAGGAAAAAAGACACGCATCTCCACATATGGGACTACCCGAACTGGCATCCCGATTTACTTATCTTTCTATACTTATTCATCATCTGTTTTCTGTTTGTTTGTTTTGTTTGTTTGTTGGGTTTTTTGTGTTCCTAACACATTGGTTTGGAAGACATAGTTTATTCATAGTCTTGATGTGATTAAAAGAACTTCGGACTACAGCCTAGCTGTAAATTCCCGATAAAGTTTTGATAGGGAAAAGCGATCTCATTACAAAAATCACTCAATCTTAACAACAAATAGAAATCTGAACCCTATCTTATCCTGCTGCTGATTTATTTCAACCAATTTTTTTTTTAAAGTGGAGTGTGGAAAAAGATAAGATATATGTAGAACCCTGGTTAGGATCAAAAACATCTTTTTGCTTTCCTTTGTCTCCGCAAATCTTTTGAAAACTGTGGATAAAACGATCGACAAACTTTCAAAAGATCCACTTCAGATTCCCCAGGGCCATTTACGTATATTATTGTATCGTCTGTGGCCTTTGTTCGGATTATATTAAAAGTGATGATAAGGGTTTCACATTTCAATGGCGATGCACTAGGCTATTGAAATTGGCCTGGAGAGGATTTCCTTTGTAATCTTGTTCGAGTAAACGGCTTTTGAATTTGTATATTGTTCGAAGGATGAACTGGGTCACATTCAATCTCCGTATTGTTGTAACTTTTGGAACTACTCTACAAAATGTCACGGTAGCCTTTAAAGTCTCATTGTTTCAAGTACTTCTGTCACGCATATCATCACATCTATTTCACTCCTGTAGCATTGTCAGGTTCCTACCGTTGCAATCTACTCAGAGGCGTCTAGGATAACAAACTTGAGAGCCACGAGCTGATTTTTTTTTCTATAAGAAGTTATCATTACACTTCTCATTCCAATGATTGGTTATGCTTCACACAATCTCAGACAGATAGAGCTTGTCTTTGAACGCTAAAAATAGACTAGCTGAAGTAAAAAGAACACATTTTGATACGTGTTTTCAAGGGTTGGCTGGATTGGTTAATTATGTATCATGTGTACTGAGTGCTCAAAAAAGTTGATATTTTCAAAAAGGTTTTCTTCGGGATCTTTGTTTTCAAGTCCACGCGTAAGAAGTAGGCAGCAATTGAAGGTAAATCCATTCCTAAGGGTCACTGGCGCTCTAGCCCGAGGAACCCTCTAACAAAAAAGACATCGTTCTATGAACAGAGATACATGACCTCCTTTCGAATCAGGCGAATTGTTATCAAATGCAGATATAAACATAGCGAACGAATACTAAGAAACAAGGTTTTATATAATCACATGATCATCCGGACGAATTCCCCCCGGACAAATTCCTTATAGGACAACATACAAAATCAAGGCCCGGATTACCTGCTCTTACATGTTTAAAGAAATTACTCTTTGGGCAACTACAGAGTGCATGATGTCTCTATGGTAAATGTGGGCCTTCTGCAATGAATGGAAGCTTTTATCATCAGGAGATATGAACGAGTAGTTCACCCATTTGGAATTCGATTTCATGTATTCACAAGACTATCCCAAGGATTACACTTGGACTAACACCCCCTGACAACCAAGCCCGGACAAACGTTTACTATGACCACTATCCCCTAAAGGATAATTACCCCCAGACATCTACCCCTGATATAACTACTCAAGCTATCCCTCAGAAAGAAAAAAAAATAGCGAGGGGACGCTAGGGCTCTAAGGGATCCGGGGCTGGCGGAAGTGGTTAATATTCCTTGGATGTTAATCATAGTGATATACCCGAAGGGTTACTACCCAATTAAATGCAAGTTTTCTGGGGTATATTATAGAGCGGAATTGTAGTCGGGGAGATGTCATAAACATTTTTCCAAGACAATATTTCTCTTCACTTGAACTTCGGCAACATTGGGACTTTGTTATCTAATATAGATGTGAACATGGCACACGTACATGAAAAATGATCATTGATCATTCCATCAGAGGCGCGTCCGACAGACAAACATATCCGGAAATTACCCCCAGATAACCTTCAAGATATCGCCTTGGAAAACTACCCTTATAGAACCTCTATCCTCTAAGATAACTTTCTCCGGGGCATCTTACCAAATCAGCCAATTAAATCTCTAAAAACTACCGAGGGACTGATTTTCTTGGCGAAGAGGGGGCCGCCGTGGTGGTTAAGGATTTCATGTCCGCAAGTAATTATTTTCGGGTAGCTTTGATATTTAAAGTAATTTTGGTAAGGTGTAACTGCTCTTCGGGGTAGTCACTTCTCCTAAATAATGTCGCTCTCAGGGAAAGTTGTCCAGGGGGTATAAAGTCCGGGGATGGTAGTCCACAGGGGAGGTTATCCATCTATTCACGGTAAAATCCATTACATTTCCTCTTAGATATTCCATGTAGTAGAACATAAGTAGCAAGGACATTTTATCACAAAACGAGAGTTTCCTTGGAAACTAGGACGACTATCTGGGGAGTGTTTCATCAAGCGTTTTGTCAGTGATTTTTACCGACAACTGTTATAAGCTACTGAAATCCTTGCATCTGATTGGCTGAGAGCAAATTTGTCAGTAAAAATCACTGACAAAACGCTTGATGAAACACTCCCCAGATGAAGATGTGAACATGGTGCAACAACATGAAAAACTATATAATATTAAATAACAGACGTATCTCCGCGATTTCCCCCCCCCCCCCCCCCCCCCCCCCCCCCCGAGTGTCATTCCCGGAAAACTACACGCATAGGACAACTACCTTCAATGTCAAGCACCCCTGGGTCAACTTCTTCCTAGGACAGCTACCGCCAGACAACAAGTTCCTTATATAATTACATGCAATTACCCTTAGGACAACTATTATTTATTATTATTAAGTATATGGCGTCACCTGCGCCTGGGAGTGGAAAAGCGAACTGAATCACTGTAACCGTCCGGGTCTCTCCTCCCGATATAACTGATTTGGATGTGCAGGTGTACCACTACACCAGGGTCCCCCCCCCCCCCCCCCCCCCGCTATATACACTTACTCGAATAGTGCAGTGGGTTCTTAACGTGCAAAGGTGGTGACTGTCCTCTACACGGGCCCTCCAGTTAACTTCCTATACGAGGGACGGGGTGTTTTCCACTGTAACATAGCCTACGTCTATGCAACAAGGGAGGGGCACGTTAACACACAACGCAGGCTTCGGTCATCCGCCCGGGGTGAATTCGAACCCACGATCTTTGGTTCGATATGCAGACGCTTTACCAACTGAGCCAACTGACCTCCCACTACCAAGTGGACTGTCGTCTTGGGACAGTTGTCCGAGGTTGATGTTCCAATATAGTTGTCATAGGGTTCAGTTGTCCCAGGAGGAGTATTCCAAGAGGCTATTGTCCTGGAGTTACATGTGCGGGGGCGGGAAGGAGGGGGGGGGGGGGGTAGTCAAAGGGTCCTTTTCCTATAATCTCTCATAAGAAGTGGGTATAGAAGTCCATAGTGGCAGTATCGGTGTGATTATTTGAACCATGGGGGTGAAATATCATACATGTCATAGTATCTAGAAATTTAACCCCGGTCCTCTAAACAGGTTACGTGCCTACATATAGGGACGTGGCGACCTCTTTTTTGCGTCACAAAGTCCCGGTAATACCCAAAACATAAGCCTGAAACATGACATAAAACGTTGGGAAATTTCATCAGCAAGGCACTCTGTGGTGTGTGGGTGTGTGTGTGTGTATATGTATAATATATATATATATATATATATATATATATATATATATATATATATCTTTGAAAATTTGACTCAATGACCCTCAAAACTGTCAATTAAAAATTGTGATTTTTAGGACAACATTGTTGTAGAGATGATTATATTGCCGGTTGTCAATTTTGTTACTTTTTAATATATATATATATATATATATATATATATATATATATATATATATATATATATATATATTAAAAAGTAACAAAATTGACACAATTTTTAATTGAAAGTTTTGAGGGTCATTGAGTCAAATTGTCAAAGAGAATTATTTCTACTCTCATTTTACAATCACTTGACTTACTACTGATATCGTCATGAAATCAAGTAAACGAAAGAAATCTGGGAAATGATAAGATCTCATACCGGTTTTTTTTTTTTTTTTTTTTTCTTCAAAGCACTTTTATGATTTTATGAACTATTTGGCAAAATGTATTTCTAAATGCAATCTCTAACCAATACAGACCGGAAATGACCCACTTGTAGTGCTATTTTACTGAAATATTTAATATCACAACTAATGATGAAAAGAAAAATCTCCCCCCCCCCCAGGAATAAATCAATCCCCAAGTGCACTATTTTCTATCTACTGATATAAGTGTATGAGGGCAAGGAATATTTGCACAGGTGTTTCATCGGCTTTTAAGCACGACAAGTTCACAACAAAAGGTTGAGTGGGGTGTAAGGGTAAGCAAGGCCTCTGGGCACGTTTTGGTCTTTCTCCCGTTGCTAGGCAATTAAATTGTTTGAACGTTTTACTTCACTCTCCGGAAATTTCGTGACCCACTCATGGGGTCTGCACCTGTTTCCAGAGTCCCTTCGGTGAGAAATTTCAAGGAACTAATCACTTGTTTTGCCATTTTTTCGTACAATTTTCTTACTTCCTTTATGGATCTGAATAGCTAGTAATCCTTTTAGCCTGTATTACATCTCACAGAAAAAATGAGAGCAGTGGTAGTGAAATTCTGCAGTTTTTTTATTGACGTTTCTTTTTCCAGCTTGGGGTGTAAAAGTGAGAGGAGACATGGTGTGGCAGATGCAAGCTTATTTTGTTTAGAGCAGAAGAAAAATAAAAATTTAACTTTAATACGAGGAATTATTTATCCAAAAAAAACAACAAACAAACAAAAACTATAATGGCACATACATGTATTTAGTTCAAACGTTTCATGAGGAGAATTCATGTTGAATAACATGTTTTTAAAATGATTTTTTGTTAATAAGAGTTAAAAATAAAGAAAAGTTTACGAGATTTCTTTAAAATCTTAGTACTGGACACAATATATCTGTCTAGCAGGTCTTGGAGTCGGTATCTAATGCGTATAGTAGAGCAACCAGTATAAATGGGTGAATAAATAGATAGACAATTAAAAAAATAAAAAATAAACAATAAATATACAAAATATACTCACAAAGAAATAAACAAATAATATATATATTATATGAATCTATCATTTAATAATGAGTAAACTTTTTTAACCTAATCCTGATTTTCTTTTCTCTATACCACGCTGTGTTGTTACAAAGTAGACTCCATGCTGAACAAGTGCGTTAGTATACCACACTCCACACTAGCTCATCCTACACTTTCCTAAACATCGGAAATGCAAATCTAATCCGAATCCTCAGATGAGTTCACTGACCACCACGAGAATCAATTCAACTGTCCGGGGTGCTATTGATTTCTGCGAACGCTGAATTAGAGACTTAGTTTGCCAAATTGAACTATTCATGACACTTCAGCTACACAACTCACAGTATGCTGACATGACCATATACAGACTGAGGATCACCCCCCCCCCCCACACACACACACACACACCCCCACACACACACAAAAGGAAAATTATTATATAAATACAACACAAAGATATTTGTGGATAGCGATCCTACAGTTAAGTAGACGATAATCTGATAATCGTATCAAAATCGCAAAGGCTCCTATGGAAGAATAGTCGTATTTCGTCAATACATCTTAAATGAGCTAAAAATCTGTAGAACTTTATTTATAGGACTAATTACATCATGTTTAATTTGTAGTATGTTACTGATTACGGAAATAGAAAACAAACTAACAAACGAACCTAATAAACGGCTTTTAAAAAATGGTAAAGAGTTTTCCCTAATTTTTTTTTTTTTTTTTTTTTTAGACTTTTCATAATTTCCTTCCATGTCTCAAACGTACTCTGATCCTGAACTTCTTTGAAAATTGCCATTTAATCTCTGCTTTTTTATGATTTATATTATACAATAATAACGTAGAATTATGTATTTTCCAGAGACTTGAGTATGTTACATTGCATAAATAGCGCTTTATAAATGACAATAGTTAATTATAAAATATATTCCTCGTTTCTTCTTTCCTTCCATATTTTCTGAAATACAACCTCACATGTTCAACAATGACCGCCAACCCCTTCCCTTGCTTTAATCATGTCATTTTTCACTGGGACTTTAACCCTTTCGAGACAATTGACCACATTTTGTGGGTTGGCTCAATAACTTTTGATTCAGAGCTCTAAAAAATATACCAGATGCATGAGTAGAAAGAGCAAAAATTTCTGCACACATTGTTTCCATTTTTGTTGCATGACCATATTGCGTTTGATGCCAGGAATTTTAAAAAGGAGAATAAGCTTGAAAATCCTTAAATTGGCAACACAATGACAGGTTCAAAATTACTGTTTTTATCAAAATTGGCAATTTTTTTTAAACTTTCGACTAAGTTTCTAATGATGCATATTGTTTTCAAAGACATTACATTTTGTTAAAACCGTGTAGCACTAAAAGAAAAATATTGTTGTTGCCAATTTGAAGAACAGAATGTGATCAATTTACCCCTTAAATAATTCCTGTCATGAAAGGGTTAAGGTCTCTTTCAAACAGACTACAGGACTACTTCCTTGCCCTCTACTATCAAGCGATTAATTTATATTGATTATACACTGAACGGCCATAATGAGGGCCTAATAGATCGTCTTTATATCAACAAATCTTACCCTTTACAGCTGACCTCCATTCAAAGCTGACGTTCAGAATTAGCAATTTACATGGTTCTCCTTCCAAAGCTTCGGAAAACTAGGAAATCAGTGCAAAGCCAGTAGTGAAAGAAGTAGAGAGCTTTATCCGACAGAACATATCAACCCGAAGTTGTCTCATTTAAAGCTTTCAAAACAACTTCAAGATAATTGATTATCTGAAAACAACTAGATGAGGTAGGAAACCAATGCCAAGATATA
This sequence comes from Heliocidaris tuberculata, assembly GCA_025618425.1. Lineage (NCBI taxonomy): Eukaryota > Metazoa > Echinodermata > Echinoidea > Camarodonta > Echinometridae > Heliocidaris > Heliocidaris tuberculata. Next base: position 14,202,943 of record CM046852.1, read on the forward strand.
AATGACCCTAGCCAACATTATGTATTAGGAAATCAGTGCAAAGCCAGTAGTGAAAGAAGTAGAGAGCTTTATCCGACAGAACATATCAACCCGAAGTTGTCTCATTTAAAGCTTTCAAAACAACTTCAAGATAATTGATTATCTGAAAACAACTAGATGAGGTAGGAAACCAATGCCAAGATATAAATGACCCTAGCCAACATTATGTATTGTTTTTAACAGACGATATTGTGGATGATACTGAAAGTAGATGTTATGAATAGGCAAATATATTCATTTTGAATGTGCATGTTTGGTTGGTGACGTGAGAGATCGTCATCAAAAGTGAAAATGAGGTAATTCATTGCCGGTTTTGTTGTAGTTTCAATGATTAGTCATGAGTAATGTTTTTAGGTGGGTATAGATATCTCAATATACACGCGATTCACAGATGGGCCACAGTAAAACACTGTGAAAAATTATGAAAAGAACACAGTTTATACCGTACAGATTATGTAATCCCTAAGTTGGGTAATAAATAGAACATATTAATGAACTGTAACAGTCATAATCTGCATTCGAGACGCGTATGTTTTTTTTTTCTTCACCTGATTCATGACATGTAAATATTGTCCAGAGCGACAATGCAAAAGCGTTCAGCCAGGGTCGTCCATTTTGGCCCCTTTGCCCTAGCTTTGATCTCGCGGCCTCTGCGAGCCAGCAGCTGTATACATGCTCGTTACCCGTAATTTCAAAAGTACGACATTTTCAGTGGTAAACTGTCTTCTATTCGTAAGCCAGCTTAAGGATTACATAATGCATAAAGTATTAATTGTGTTCTTTTCATCTTTTTTTTCTTCACAGTTGTCTATTATGTTCTCTTTGTGAATCAGGTGCAATAATCATAATTATACAAGCGTCCTAACATGAAGATTGAGGGCTTGTCCGGGAGTCGAACCCGGAATTATAAGACGATTTTTGACGGTACTGATTAGATCAAAATTGATAAAAGCGATATGATTTGGCATCCAATATAATTTGGAAAACTGAATATTATTTTATCTCGTCTGTAAAATAGAGACATTTTTTTACCATGTCTTCTTCGAACTAATGCAATGTGAGTTAGTATATCACACAGCACAATGACAGCGAATCTGCAATTCACATTACTCTAGAGTGTAGCTTGTGTTGGGGGGGGGGGGTCGTCTGTTGAAAAACGCCTTACGCCAATACAATCATATCCTACACCGTACGTATTTAACTCACGCATAGTAAGAGTGTCGGATAAAATGTCTATCCACTGAGAAAATCCTTTACGATTTCTTTTATACACCTAATTTCAACTTGGTTATATCACACACGGTATGAACAACGAATTTAAGCAATTCGCATCACGCCTGGAAGGACAGAGATATAGGAAATATATCAGAGGGATCATGCTGTACGGTTCCTTTAATTCCTGACGAGAAGATTTTCTACCTGTCAAGTACTTCTACTCAAGTGCACCCAATAGACATGAGTAGATACCATGACTGTCACTATCATATCTTCCCCAGGGTATATATATAGAGAGAGAGGGTGAACTTGCCTGAGTCCCTGGATATTGGGCTCATAGTGAACTTCTAGGGTACATTCCATTTTTTTTTTTTTTTTTTTTTTTTTTTGAGTGGAATTGTCAAAGGGAATATCAGAATGGCGAATGCAGCACAGGGGATGGAGATGAAAAATAAAAATGAGAATCATTTGACGTGTAGGCTTGAGGATGTAACAGGTTTAAGACACCCCCCCCCCCCCCACTCACTGAACCTTCCTCCCTCCCCCCCCCCTCCCACTCTGATATATATATATATATATATATATATATATATATATATAAACTACCTACCTACATATATACTACCTATTTCGTATATAGTGCCTTACCAATTACAATGAAACCGACCAAAGCGCTTATATACGAAATAGTTATTATTATCATTATTATCATTATTATTGTAGATATTGATTTAAGTCAAATTTAAGAGAAGGAAAGGGGGACAAGAAAGGTAAAGCATTGGCAGCTTCTTTCCACTTTACCAAAAGATCCTAAATGAGTTGCCAAGACTCTTCGATCTATTGATCTATTTTCCATCACTATAATTATACTTCATGTACTTAATGAATATCGCTTTGCACTAAATAAATCTCGGGGGAGGGTGCATGAACAAGTCATGGGATGGGGGAGGGGCGTTTGTTTTATAAAGTTCTAACCCCCACTATCCAGTATCTTCAGTTGTTGGAGTTATCAGAGTTATCATTACTATTACTTGAAACCATTTTATGTATCATTGTACATGAAGTCTTAAAATGGTTTCTGAACGCTTATCATAGCAACAGCAACGGGGGGGGGGGGGGGGGGGGGGGTTCACAGACATGGCACGGGAGGGATGTTGGTGCAAGTTCTGAACCCCACCATCCAGTATGTACATTTCATGACTATCACAGAAACCAGTGTATCATCGGACCAATAGTCTGCATAGGTTTATGTATACACATATCATCCGTTGTAAGGCACATTGACATCATCATGATCATAGCAATAATAAGAGTTGTTTATCAATAAGTATGATCAAACTGAATTATCTGATATCACACTCGATAACAAAATATTCATCCGCACGCCGTTAGCAATTATTAGTGAAATATTTGATGCTTCAACACACAAAGTAACCGTTGCTACGGTGAAGGCAGCTCTTAGCAATCAAATTTTCACTCTTAAGCCAATATCAAGGTGTTAACTTTAGAGCGATGTAAAAAAAATTGCCAGAAAAACAGCGAAGTTGTTATTTTCACAAAATACTGACCATATGCTTGGGAAGCTTCTAAGAAAGTTTCAAGTCATTGGCCATAAGGGCATTTGAAATGCGATGAAAATGTATTTTGATGCAAATCATATTTTGGGGAGAATGATAAACATTCACATATTTGGCCGAAATTTGTTATGCAAATCATAACGAAGACAATCGAATGCGCTACCATGTTGTAATACTTGGCGGCCATTTTGAAAAAAAATTGCCCCCCTTTTTTTTTCAGAAGCGTATTTTCGAGGTAGTCAACCTGGAAGTTGTGCAGGGTGGTCCCCCGAACAAGTTGATACCCAACAACCTTTTACAACAGCTCGTGTCTCAAAAACCTGCTTTGCCCTCTGGTGGGTAACATGCATTTGGTTCGTGGGAACAAAACGTTTGTTGTAGTCTTCTCTCAGACTTGTTTATCCTCGTAGTGTTTTGAGAGCTTTACAGTGTATTATTACAACATACTTTATTTTCTCCGAATTTGATCCAGCTTATGGAATTTGATTTTACTCAAATGGATCACTTTTATATCTGAAAATAAACTTTGGAGAGGGATTCATAATATACTTTGATAACTATTTCAACATTATTAACTCTCACACTAGTACTGGCATATCTTCCAATTTTGTTGTTTTATATGCGAGTAAAGATTAACTATTAATTTTTAAGTCTAATTAATGCCCTTTTCTCTTATTTTAAGGTCAAAGGGGAGAAAATACATGTTATAATCTTTGAAGTCCATGCTACAGATTACATCATTCAGTATTGAAAATGCACGGAAAAGAGTTTGCCACATGGCGTTCTCTTTATGGTAATTTATGCATAAAACACATATTCCATGATATACTCACAAAATAAATGTGGAAGGGCTTCATATTCTACCACGTATAGGTTGGATCAATCAGTTAGATTAAAATAACATTAATAATGGCAATAATATTGATTTTAATGGTAATTTACGATAAAATTTGATTATATTCATGCATAATGCACATTTCCAATTACATATCAAGAATTGGCTTATACCAGCACTTTGTATACACAAATTTGTAACATATTGGTGAATGAGGTCAGGTTAATGCAATGACTATGCTAGGTATAATATTCTGAGTATGTTCCTTGACTTTGAAAACTATTTTATCATAATTTATGCATATTAATGCATAAATATAATTTCAGTGGTATATCATGAACATTGAATAACATTAGTAATTGCAATAATATATTTTTATTGATTTTTAATGGTAGTTTATTATAAAATTGATTATATTTATGCATAATGGACATTTCCAATGACATATCAAGAATTTACTATACCAGTACCTCGCATTTGTAACACATTGGTAAATAAGGTAAGGTTAATGAAATGACTATGCTAGGTGAGATATTCTGAGTATATTCCTTGACTTTTAAAACGATTTTATTATAATTTATGCATATTAACGCATAAACAAAATTTCAATGTTATATCAATAACCGACTATACCAGCACTTTAAATTTGATACTCACAGATAAAGAAGGTCAGGTTAATGAAAAGACAAGGTTTAACTGCAATTTTCAGATTATATTTCTTGATTTTAATGCAAATATTGTACGTATTGAAGAGCTTTAGCTCTTCAATACGTACATTATTAATGGCAATAACACTTTGGATACATGCAATTCCATAATTTGCATAAATTTGGGAAATTTTGCATGAAGATGTGAGTTATTTTGATGAGTCCTGTGGGAAAAAATAAATCTGTAGGCACAACAAATACAAATTGAAAGTTTGGTACATTTTCAAGCACTTTGATTTTTACATTGTCTAGGTACATATAGTACAATAATTGGCATAAATTAGCATAATTTTGCATGAAGATGACATTTAATGCGATGGGTCCTGTGGGGGAAAAATAAAGCTACTGCAACAAGAAATACATATGTAGAAAGTTTGGATCATTTTCAAGCCATTGATATTTACCTTGTCAGTGGACTTATTGCTGATTTAATACATGTAAATCACATAAATTGGCATAATTTTGCATGAAGATGTGGTTTGATTTAATGGATCCTGTGGGGAAAAAATAAGCTTTTATCCTAACAAGTTCATCTGCAAAATTTGGCGCTTTTGTAAACTCTGTACCCAAAACTCAAAAATATGGGCTTCACAGACCTGACCATTACTTATATTGTAGATTTAGTATATTCAGCGACCGGTTTTTATTTTTGCATTATTTTTTTTCTCTCTCTCTCTCATCTGGATTTTTTTCAGCTATAAATTAACAAAAGTTCAGAATAGTGCAACAAATTCAACGAACCTTACTTGGGATTTGTAATGAACCCTCAGAAAAGGGATTTTTTTTTTCTAACCAACGACTTTTTGGAAAAAGGTGACGATTTGTTTTGTTGTTGAAAGCATGCAACTCAAATACATGAATGTTTCTTGTATACAAATGGCGAATGGGCACATTTTCGGGAAGGGAGATGGGGCTGATGTCCCTACCTAAATATAGGCTTAAGGGTTTCTGTATTGAAGAAAAGAAAAGAAAAGAAAAAAAAAATTGTATTGAAAATGTACGCAAATTAGATGTTTGGACACCTCTCTCCCTCCAATCAAGATCAGCGGTCTAGGAATGTTATCTTTTTCTCTTTTTTTGTATGTAGTTATTTTCTTTTTATATAATTATGTACTATTATGTATTATGTCCTCCAACTACGTAGGTACCACATGAATGTATATTTTTTGTCATATTTTGGTTAAAAATACATGTACATTGTTTTGTTCATTTATTACTTTGTACATTTATATTGAAAAGTTGGAAATAAATGTCATTAATTGAATTGAAAATGAGCCTATTTCAGGCCTCAGGCTGCCTTAATATGAGGTGATGGGTAATAATAATAATATAATAATGGCTACTTATATAGCGCTCATATCCGTCACGCAGTGACGCTCATGGCGCTTAGAAATTATTACCCTGGTTATAGCCGAGCCGCCAAAGTAACTAGCGCTCAAGCATATCAGGTACCCATTTACACCTGGGTGGAGAGTGGCAAATGTAGATTAGAGTCTTGCCAAAGGACGTTAGTGCCGTGGTGGGATTTGAACCCCGTACCTTGTGATCTGCAGTCCGGTGACTTATCCACTAGACCACAACACCTCTGTCTGACTATTGACAATTAAAACTCCGGGAAGGGGGGAGGAAGGCTTTATTTGTGAAAAATTTTGATCTTAAGTGCAAGTTTACGATTTGCGATTTACGTTTTGCGGACCTCAGTTATGCACCTCAAAACGTAGAACACGTCGGGGTTAGTTTCACCTTTTGCAAGACCCTTGTTTTACGAAATGCGTCTTTTTTCGCAAAAATATATTTTTACGAAATGCGCATTTTAAAAACTTTTCACGTTGATTTTTACAATTTGCGTCGTTTTTATGAAAGGTGGTCCTACAGGGTATTAACCATGTTAACTATATGTTTTTCTAATCAAATTCATCTAGCACTTGCCATTTCTTTGAAACTTTAAGTTGTATTTCAGTGGATTTTGTTAAAACGGAATTCATGTTATTCATTAGCAAGGATCAACTTTAACCCTTTCGAGACAATTGACCACATTTTGTGGTTTGGCTCAATAACTTTTGATTCAGAGCCCTGAAAAATATACCAGATACATGAGTAGAAAGAGCAAAAATTTCTGCACACATTATGTCAATTTTCGTTAAATGACCATACTGCAATTGATCCCAGGAATTTTAAAAAGGAGAATAAGCGTTAAAATCCTTAAGTTGGCAACACATTGAGAGGTTCAAAATCATGGTTTTTTATCAAAATTGGCAACTTTTCCAACTTTTCGACAATTCTTTTAACCATGTATATTTTTTTCAAAGACATTACCACTTATTACAATCTTGTAGCACTAAAAGAAAAATATTATTGTTGCCAATTTGAAGAGTAAAATGTGATCAATTTAGCCCTTAAATAATTCTTGTCCTGAAAGGGTTAAATAGGATATTTGAGTTTCATGAATTTATGAAAAATTTGTCACTGATAAAAATTAATTTGTCTAACACAATCATGAACAAGCCATTCAAGATGTTAGGTGAAGATTCTGATGATTTATGTATGACGTCTCACTTTATTTACTGAAGTAGGCTGTATACATCATTGGGGAAATTCTTGGTTCAATTTTCACTGATATCTTTCGAAAATGACGGCTTTGGGGAATGAAAATGTCAATTTTAGAAGCTTACAGCATCCCTTAAGGAGTGGGCGATGTTCTAAATTGAGTTGCAGTCTCTTCATCAACAATTCTAAATCTGGGAATTACCTCGCTCTTTCCGTTTATCAATAGCGAATGAATCCGAAGTGAATTGATTTGCTTTTCAAGTTATTCATGAAAAGCGAATTGCCGATAGTTCAGAGATCGTGCACGTTCATTTTACGATTGTCGTTTTATTGTCAGGAAAGTTTTCAGGACAATCATCAATTTTTATGGCTTTCAAAGTACGTCATGATGTATCTTCCTATCCAAATCTTGAAGCAAAACCAACATCCATGTCTCTCTCTCTCTCTCTCTCTCTGTATCTGTCTGTCTGTCTCTCTCTCTCTCTCTTTCTATCTATCTCCCTCTCCCCTTGTAACGCTCTTAACTCTCGACCTCAACACTTCCCCCTCCGTCCCTCTCTCTCTCTCTCTCTCTCTCTGCCATGTCTTGTTATTTCGCCCTCGTTCTCTCTTTCGCTCTGGTTCTATTCTTTCTTTCTTTCTTTCTTTCTTTCTTTCTCTCTCTAAAATATCGCATTTCTTGCGATTTGTTTTAATTGCCTCTAGTTGTCCTGTTCCTTTTCGTTTACTCACTTTCTCTCTCTCTCTCTCTCTCTCTCTCTCTCTTATTTCATCCCCCCCTCCCCTCCCCCACTTCTCAATCTTACTTTCCTCCCTCTATCTCTCTCCACCCTAATCTCGTATTCTTTTTTTGATTTACAATCAGAAGTAGTTCTAAATTGGTATATGAAAAAAAGTTATGTAAATAATTTTTTTAATTAATCATGAAACTTTGAAGGGGGAATCAAGGTGAATATATGAAAATATAATCCCCATCAATCACGATGAAACGTTAGTAACCGAAGGAGAATCAATTAGCCAGATCCTAGTGAGTTCAGGGTACAAATGACCCCCAAATGACCCTAATTTGTACGAGTACACGCATCTGATTTTGGTGGACGCGCTACTTGTTTAACAAGCAAAGATCATACTGGTGCTGCTCATCATGGTGCGCGCACTATGAAAGCGTACAAAGGTCAATTGTATTCAGTACAAAATGATCTTTGTCTACACATGGGCAAACTGTAATTACGAACTGGTTTATTCCCCACGTGGTTGAAAATGCATTGTTGAATTATTCATGCAGTTGACATGGCAATGCTGAGATCACAGGGGACGCTACAAAATTTTCTGGAAGCATTTTTAAAAGGCAAGGAAGAGGGATCTCAAATTTAGATAATATGATTATATCGACAAACGCTAGACACTTACAATTTTGCTTACAGGAAAGCATATTTGCAAACATAAATTGTGAAGGGGGTTGCCCCCCCCCCTCCCCCCATTTGTGACGCCCCTTTGTCAGTGGACAAATGGAGACAATAAAAATAAGTGTTAAATCAATCATTGAAAGGGCAAGGAAGTGACAATACGTTCCAGTTGTCAGATTTTAAATTAGATACAACGTTAAGATATTTTGGATGCAATGTTAAGATTCATGGATCCTGGCATGTGAATATTGTGACAGAATATTCTAAAAGGATTGTCCCTTAATAATAATAATAATAATAAGATTAATTTATATAGCGCAGCTACTACCTGAATATACTCTACTGCGCGTTGATAAAGATTCCTATATGCTTGCACTATATAAACAGAACAAATCTACTTGAAAGCCTCTGAAAACAGGTGGGTCTTCAATAGAGATTTGAAAATGGAGACGGATTGTGCTTATAATTACAAGAGGAAGTTGGTGCCAGAATTTTGGAGCAGCACAGCTAAATGCACAATCTTCAAGAGTTGCTTTTGTTTTGGCATGAGGCAGTTTAGAAGCACTTTGTCTTGTGAACTTCGTTAGTTATGTCTATATGGATGCACTTTAAAAGATAATAACTCAGATAAATAATTTGGGGCTTCACCATTCCAAGGTTTTTTAAACAAACAAAACTATCTTGAATATAATTCTGTTTTATTGGCAACCAATGTAACTTCATCAAAACAGGGGTGATGTGGGAAAATTTTGAGGAATTGGTCACAAGTCTTGCACAGGCATTCTGAACACGCTGCAACTTCATGGTTTGTGAATCTGACAAGCCAAACAATAATCCATTACAATAATCAAGTTTACTACTAATAAAAGCATGGACAAGGCTTTCAGCGTTTTTCTGATCTAAGTATTTACTGATGTGACGCAAATTATATAACATATAAAAAGCAGATTTACACATGGGATATCTGTGTCTCCATGTTTAAACGAGAATCTAGCCATACACCAAGATTTCTCACTGTGTTTGTTGGTTTCCCTTCTACATCTCCTACTATTATATGATTAATACTACTTGATTTCTACTTGTCTGGATGTTCCAACAACGAGAAACTCTGTTTTGGGGTCATTAAGCATTAGCTTATGTTGGAACATCAAAGAACGAATGTATCCTATATACATGTTTCCAAAATTGAAATATTACGCTCTTGTTGATCCTTATCGGGGCTAAAAGAAATATACAACTGCGTGTCATCAGCATAACAATGACAAGATACATTTCGAAAACGCCTTTGAACAAGACTGATCAGGTTACTAGTATACAGTGTAAAGAGAAGGGGGCCGAGACGTGACCCTTGTGGAACCCCGTTGGAACAGGAAAATTCTGCGATTTCACATCATCAAGTACTACTTTTTGTTGCCTGTTTGTAAGATAAGATTCAATCCAGGAAAGACAGAGACACTTAAACCAAAAGAAGAAGCAATATATTCAACAATATTCCATGATCAATATTGTCGAACGCAGCACTTAGATCCAAAAGTACCTACAGTGTTATTTTTTGATTGTCCATGATCAACAGAAGATCATTTTTTATTCTGTCAAGGCTGTTTCTGTGCTATGAAACTGTCTGTATGCTGACTGCATACATGGGAACAATGAATTATTACAGAGGTGCTGTTCAATTCGCTGTGTAGTAGCTCCTTCCACTAATTTTTATATGTACTGTAAAATACTGACTGGTCTAAGAGTGCTGAAATTTTACTCCATACCAGGTTTCTTTGAGAGAGACAAGTTAATAATTTTTGTAAAGACCGTGAGTAGTGATTCAGTACAATGCAATAAAAGCTTTGTAGGCATCGGGTCAAGAGAACAGGATTTCTTACTCAGGCCTTGGACTAGTTTCTCAACCTCATTTTCAGATGATGTTTTGAAATAGGTAAAAATTTGAGGAAGTGAAATCTGAAGATCTGTACAATCCAAAGGAGTATCGTAAAGAGTACAAGTTCTGTCGTCTACAGTTGTCTTAATATCCCATTTTTAATCTCAGACTCTCAAGTTCATTAAGGAACATTTTCAGTTTATCCTTTGAGCATCACATATGACATTCTACTTGATATTGGTTTGGGGGGAAGTTCTTAAGAGGACATAACTGGCAGTAAAGTGCAAGAAAGGATGGGGAAGGTCTAAAGTACTTTCAAGAGAATGAAAGCCTTTCAGAAATCAGTATCCTCCATGGCAAAGTGTTGATGAAAAGTACCAGCATGCAAGGAAAACAATGCCGTAAATTTATGTACTCTATTTCCCATGATTTCCCATAAGTAACAATCAGTCGGCTGTACATAAGTACAAAGAATACAGAAAATCCTTTTCCTTTTAAGATCTAATCTGCTCAATCAATCTAGAGGGTAACTTCCAACAATCATTTGCTCGATGCGGAGAGTGCAGTGCGGTGTCATTCCCGTTTCGAAGCATAGCAGCTTTGGTACGTTTACCAAAGCGCCTCACAGACTGACAGACTGACAAACTTTACGCCATGGATAGACTAATGTGCGAAACATATCTTAAGAGCATGTTCATCACACTACACTAGGCGTAGCCTGGTTCAGACTCTAAAGAGGGGATAGGGTGATGGTCGCAGAGGTTCGACGTAATGTGAGAGAGCAAAGTCACCGAGCGCGACAGGTTACGATATGAGGAGGGTCGCGTTTATCTCCTTACAATCCTCACTTAAAGGTGGTTTAGTCTCTTTGATTTTTAACTTCTAGGCATTTTCTCCTAGTTCTGATATACTTTGTATTATGTTCTCCATGCACTTTTCCAACGCCTGAGGCATTTTTCGTAATGAAAATGGAGTAAAATAATTCATTATAATCCCTTCTCTATCTCTCACTCTCTTATTACACTTTTTTTCTTCTCTCTCTCTATCTTTGTCTGTTTTGCACCTACACACCCCACCCTTTATTGTCGCTACACCATAGCCTATCACGCTTATCAACGACCATCCGTCCATCGGTGGCGTTACACTTTTTCCGGATGCATCCCGACGCGGTTTATCTGATGTCTTCACCATCCACTGTCATCCCGGGAGTGATGGCATCTCGACAAAAAAGGCTGCCAATTACCCGTTACCATGGAAACAGTGAGCATGGTGTAAGGAGCATTGAAGAAGGATGGAGGAAAGTGAGAAAGACAAGATAATTATATCTATTCCCACGAGGCATATAACACAAAGTTTACACAGAGTATTATGTATAATCGTATCTCAAGAATCGTTCCAAAAAATTGAGAACCTACTCATGTAGGTTGATTTCACAATGTTATCTATTCAATATTATTTTTTCTGTCTTTTGTCATGTTATCAACTATTTTCATATATGTATGTTTGTTAGGCGGCTTCAGCATCCCTCGAAATGGATATGTGCGCATTCTGAATGTTGTTGTTGTTGTTCTTGTTGTTGTTGTTGTTGTTGTTCTTCTTCTTCTTCTTCTTCTTCTTCTTCTTCTTCTTCTTCTTCTTCTTATTATTATTATTATTATCATTATTATTATTATTAAGAAGAAGATGTGCATTGTATATGATTAAGAAAGTAATTTGAATAATACACATAAGCGATATCTACTGAGCGAGAAAAAAAAGTAGAATTGCTGAAAAAGGAGAATAATGGGACCACTGTAGAAAAAAAAAAGAACATTATAGCCAGTTTTGATGAGTTTGAGTGTATTTTATTTTCAACTGTGATTTATTATCTATTTTAGTGGTTCTAGCATACTACTTAATGTCATCTAATTTTTTTTTTTATTTACCACACAATCATACAATAACATTATTATTTAGCAATACTTGAACCATGATAAGAATATCAATAATATTCCATTTTTGTATAGCGCATATTAAATTATGATATATAACGTCTCTAAAAGGACTAAAAGGACTTTGGATATCATTACCCCCACTTTAGCTCCAGCAACCGTAGCGCTCAGTGCAGTCAATGAGAGCAAATCCTACCAAGTACCCACTTACTACACGTGTGTCGAAGGAAAGTGCCGCGGCAGGGATTCGAACCCTATACCTCGTGGTTCACAGTCCGGAGACTGATCCATTAGACCACAACACCTCGACACCATATTTTCTCTCAAATTCAGTTCCATAACTAGTGATTTCAACATGACCTTTAATGATTTTGTGATTTTGATTGACGGAGTGAATATTTCAGGCGTTTATGTTTGGTGCTCATGCAAATCTAGGGCAATCTTAAGACAAACAAGAGAGGAAATCCCCTAAGAATTAAACATGCATTTTAAAAAATCGTTAGTGGGCTCTAAGGACGTCCATTATAAGATGCTTCGATTGAAGTTTCCATCCTCGCCCCCCCCCCCACATCATCTTACCAGTAGCCTTTTTTTTTCTAAAATGCAAGCTATGCCCCGTACACTCCAGTGCCTAACAATGCACCTATTCATGCCAGCCACCCCCTATATTCTGACACCCTGCCGACCTCGTCCTAGATTTTAGGAATCGATTGCTTTTCAATTGTTTTCGTTTGCAAAACCTCTCTATCAATATCCGGAACCATCCTCAAACATGATTGATCGATTGTAATCCACTGATGGATGGATGGACGGGTTTATATATCAAGTGATTGATTGATTAATGGCATTTAAGCACTTGATTGATTTAATGAATGATCTATCAGTCGCTCAACCTTTCTTTGACCACAATAAACAGAAGGATACTCGGTGCAACCAGTCTTATCTTGATTATGCCTAGTTTACATTTGGCCTGCGATTGGTCTACGGAGCCCATATCCCGTATCCTCTTTTCCCTGCGGCCTTTGTGGGGAGGTAGGAGATTTTCGTACGGATTCACGGGCTCCGCGGCCTCTACGATTTCGTTTCGCGGGAATTTATACCAATTTTTTTTTAAAAAATCGTAAGCCCATAGACATCGCGGGGAGGCCTCGCGCTGATCGTGTAGCAAACGCACGATTTTTCGGTGACCATGGGGGCAAAAAAAAAAAAAAAAAAATTGTATACTCAGACATTCGTACGGCCATCACACATCTATCGCAAGGTTGCCACTTGCTGCCCGTGCAGTAACCGTGATATTGAGCAGTGATCCCGCGGCAACCCCACAGCTCCCTCACCATGGCCGTGCAGCCGCCTTGAAACGGGCCAAACAGTTTTTTCAGACGGGCTCCGTACGATTTCTGTGCGGAGGGTGCGGAGTCTGCACTGCAACTGCACTGAAATTGCACGATTTCCGTACAATCTCCGAACAGCCTCTGTACGGATTTGGCCGGGCTGCCCCGAGGGCCAATACAAGAAATGGCATGGTGATCGTAGATAATGTGAACACAAACATCGTATAGGCCGTCCTACGATGTCCGAAATATCGCACCAAAAATCGTAGACTAATTTATCATACGACGCCCGGGGCAAATGTAAATGATGCTTTAGGTACACTCAGTGGCGGATTTAGGGGGGCACATCTGGCCCGTGCCCCCCCCCCCTTGAAAGAAAAGTATGCATTTTGGCCCCCTTTTTTCGATTGTGCCCCCCCCCCCTTTTAGAACGAAAACCTTTTTTTCTTTCTTTCTTTCTTTCTTTCTTTTCTTTTTGCTTGTCAGATAATTATGAAGGGGAACTGGACCCCCATTACCCCCCCCCCCCCCACTGAGCGACTTTTCGAGAGCTGGCGAGACCAAAAAAATACGGGTCTCCCTTTTTCAAAAGTTGACAAACCTGTATTTGTGTCCCCCCCCCCCCCCCCCCCTCTTATACAAAATCCTGGATCCGCCCCTGGGTACACTACAACCCTTTTTAAATCTATAGATATAAATGTTAAATTGTTTAATTCAATTCAATTCAGTTCAATTCAATTCAATTCAGTTCAATTCAATTCAATTCAATTTAATAAGGATTTTATTAAGACGATGCTTCGCAGCCAAAGGCTGAATTGAGCATGTCCACGACAATTTCTCAATATATTATTTCACATTATATCATGCCATAAACAACTGCATTTAAAATGACATAAATTATTATATTTACGTAGGGATACAATAATTGAGAAATATGTCATAAGCCCGTTATCTTTGTTTCATTATGTTTATGAATAATACTTAAAAAGGAAAAGGATATGCATTGTTGAAATATCTAAAATTCAGCATAGAATTTGTAAAAGTTAAAAAGTCATTACCATAACCAATCTACTACATGAAAGTTTGGCTGTCATGGCCTAATACATTGTATTAAAATATATATATAGTACTACGTTATGGCAAATGTATTAACAACATAAAGATAAAATTTGATAAGTTGTAGTATACACATAAGTTCGCATTATTTAAAAAAAAAAAAAAAACGAAAGACTTAATATGTATATTACACAGAGACATGTCAATTACGCACACGAATTCATAATACAGTTAAATACGCTTGATATCAATTTGTATAACAAGAGGTATGACTTGAATACCCATCTCAATCGGTCACACAAAGCACATCTATCACAACTGACAATGAAATCCTAATCGGCGTTTACTAGCTCAGTCATGTAAGGCAAAGGGTTGTTCTGGAATTTCCTGGTTTTTGCACTTAAACGGTTAATATTTTAAAACTTGTCTGAGATTGTAATGGTTGTTCTTTGTCTTGTTTTAAACCTATTGCAAGTCAATATATAGTTTAACATTTGTAAAATCAAAATCTTCGGTAAAACTATCCCATGAGAAATGCAATGTTACATGGGGGGGGGGGGGGGAGGAGGTCTATTGTGAGACACACGCGTCCCTTGTTTGACGGATGAAAATATGAATCATTAAATGAATTGATTCGGGGTATTGATTGACTGGGGATTGGTTGGCCTGAGGAATGAATTAATCGACGAATATGTTTATTGACAAAGCTATTAATTTGACCAAATGATTGATCATTTGGATACTTGAATGGCCCATTCATTGATAGATTTACAGGTAAATTGATGAAGTCAGTTGATAGGTTTATTGGTTGTTTGGTTGATTGATCGATTAGTGGTTGAATGAAGTGATTGATATATTTATGTATTGATCTATAGATCGAAAACTTGATTGATAGATAAGGATTTATAGATTGATCGATGCATTATATGTTACTTCAGTGACTAATTGATTGATCCTTCTGTGTTCGATTTTCGGATCAATGATTTCATTGTGTCTTCATTGAATGATTAATAAATTCATGGATGCTTTGATTAGTCGATCGAGCGATTAATCGATTGATTTATTGTTATTATTTCTATCGATTACTGATTGCTTGATTGAGAAATTGAATGATCGCGTGATTGATTTTCTGTTTATTTATCGGTGTCGTCTCTTGATGTGATTGTTTAAATGATTGACTTCGATTTAGCTCTTGAATTACTAATCAGTTTATATCCTGATCCAGTGATTGATTTGTGAGCTGCCAAGAAAGCAAGTGCATGCCTCTTTCATCCATTGAAACATCTACCATGTGACCTGCGGCTTTGAATATCAGCCGAGGGAACGTCGCGCTTGAGGCTCACAGTATTCTCAAAGAATCAACACATAAATCAAATATCTTGATCAAAGAAGCGACATCAATGCCTTCCAAATCCAGGTCTATTGCAGTAGATATCCAAAAGCAAAATCCCATAAAACAAGAAATTTGCTACGTAGTCCCACGCAATCATTTACATTCCTGCAATGATCTATTATAGCTAAAGGACTTGCGGCTTTCAGTATTGTCAAAGAGAATTTCAGTCGTAAAGTTCACAATGTTGTCAACATCAACATGCAAATTAAATATTTCCAATCAAAGAAGCGACATGAAGGCATTCCAAATCCTTGTCTATTGCAGTAGATATCCAGAATCAAGAAGGGAAAAAAATTACTGTGTAGCCCCACGCATATACATTTCTGCATTGATCCATATCCTGAGGCATGCATACTTTGGCTATGGTGTATGTGTTGAGGTGTGCTTTCATCCTTTTCCCGAGTGCTATGTTCAATTTCAAGGTATTGATGATTATTACTTCCCGTCCTCGTTTTCTTATTTGCATTAACAAATATATGCCGAAATCGGCGTGAGAAATCACCTCGGGATTTTAACGACGCTATTCTTTCTATAAGCTTGACACACATTATTACCCGAGTCTCGACGGCTCGCCGAAGGGGCATCCATAAATTTCAATAATTGAAACATCGAAGCACATGACATCTCCCTGATTGTAGTGTGCCAAAAGGAAGTGTCATTGATTTGAAATCCGGACATTTTTAAAGTACTAAAGGTAATGCTTTCTACCTGAAGGTGTACTATATAAAAGAATTAAGCTCCTATAATCATAGTTCCATGAATGAGTAGACCTGTATATATATATATATATATATATATATATATATATATATATATTCATTTTCTTCTTTTTCTTTTATCATTTCCCCCCCGGATATCGGCCAGATTCAGAGTCAGATCTAATTCTGACGTAAATTCTTCTTCATGCAATCCATTATTTATTATTTAAAACGTGTGAAATTAGCCTCCTGTCGCATGATACAACTTTAAGACAATGGAGCAGATCCATCTTAGGATAGGACAATCCCCCCCCCCCCCTCACTCCCGGATGTACCTTCTTCACCATTTCATAGTATTTTAATATATATGCTATTGAACATGAGCGTTGATGCCGTTTAAGTTAACACAGATCCCGCGGAAAAGTCAAAGTAAGCCGTTATATTTGCATTGCTATACATTCTCGCAATATTGGATGGCTCAAGTTTCAGATACGGAATGTCATTGTACTCGCTAATATATCTGGGCCCTCTTGCATAAAAAGTTGTTATTAAACGCAACTCAAAAAAATTAAACGCAACTTTATTTTGAACCAATCAGGATCGCGTATTTGGGACTTTTTTTTTTTATTTTTTATTTTTTTAGTTGCGATTAAACGCAAATTTTTATGTAAGAGGGCCCTGTAGACATGGTAGAAGAGAGACCAGGTTAGGCCTACCTATGCATTGAAATTTGATCGATCCCTCTTTTTAAAGTTTTAAGCGATTCCCAGTTTTAAAGCTTGATCTTCCCCAAAGGTTTATATCAAACGCATGGCAGCAGCTAGCAACGTGTGTTGTTGTCATGGTTGTCATTGGTGAAATGCAAAAGCTTGCAACATATAAGGCAGTCATCACTTGGCACATAATGCTTGTTGAATCACGAAGCATCATTATCCTAAAGTAAGACTGCCTCAGCGATTGGTGTGGTCTGCTGCTCGGCATGTGAGAGTGATATCTTGCATAAAGTAAATGAAAAAAATCAACAGTCCCAATATTGCTTTGAATTCCTCGAGTATGACTAATTCTTTAGACTCAATTAACGCAGGTAATAATGCAATCACGTTCGCAAGGGGTCTTCAGATAGGCCCGTCTTACACGTTCGGACAACGTCAGTGAGTGTAACGGTCTTTTGCGCTTTATGAAAAGGTGATATCGTTTAAAAAGTGATTGATTAATAAACAGCGCAAACATTAATTTCATTTACTGTCGTATGGGTAAGGCTCGATTAGGTACAGACGCAATCAAAATGTCGCCTCTTATGTAACGAGCCATAGAAAGAAGTAGGCTATCATTTCGAATACAGAAATTTGAATATGTGGCTATTCATCAAGTACTATTAAACGAAATCCCGCAAAAGTAAGGTGAGACGGAAGTGTCAACCTTCTACCGTGATCAGTGTGACCAGCGTTAAAAATAAAATTATGCTAGGGAGCAGCGCAAAATTCTGCTAAATCCCCCAGAAATCTGCTTCCCAAAAAAAGGTTATCAGCAATTTTGGGGTGTATTTTTACTCGTAAATTCTCTGACAAGCAAACAAAAAAAAAAGGAAGAAAAAGGTTATCAGCATTTTGGGGGTGCATTTTTATTCAAAAATTCTCTGACAAGCAGAATTATGCTAAAGTTCTGCTAAATTTTGTCAAATTATGCTAAGCATAATGCTAGATGCTAAAGCGGTCAAATTTCTGCCAGAAAGCAGAATTCTGCTAACTCTGGCAACGTTGACCGTGATAGCGCCAGGAAGAAATACTAGAGAAAGAAAGAGAGCGGGATCGGGGGAAAAGAACGGGGGGTTATAAAATACATTCATGGTGTTTGCATACTTGACATGACAGCCGTGACATGAATGTGTTGACATAACTGCAGCAGCGCTGCGCGATACCTGAAGCATAACTGAATAACTCATCGGGAACGGGACGCGACTGTTTTCAGAGCACTTGCAGCAAGTGCGACTGTTACTTTATTGCTTTTAAACGTCACATAGTACAAACAACCTAGGAAAATGCTAACGACTGCGTGAAAGAACATACTGTGCTGGACTTGTAAGTGCTTATGAAGGGCACAACGCATTGAACTTGGGCGTGCGTAAACATGTAATCTGACTGGACAGCTCGTTTAAAGCATAGTGCTATTGATTTTGCACAGATTTCAGCGATTGGCTTTCAACGTCGTGCACACAATCACGGAATAGGTATAAAATTCAGATTTCGATTTCTATCAGCCCCAGAAGTTATCACCTGTCCTGGACATCAATAAGAAACGGATGAAGGATTTCGAGTGGAATGACACAGGAGTAAACGCCAAATTTGCAATATGCTGAGGGCTGAGAAAACAATGCATCTCCTCACCGGTGAGGTATGGCGTTTTTCAACTGAGTTTGCGCCCCCTCTCGTTGATGTTCAAACAATAGCCATAAGACGCTAGTTTGCCAGTGGAAAATCACTGTTGGTCGTGGTTGTCAGTATCTCACAGAAATTATCAAATTTCTTTAAGCGAGTTCAAATTGTACAATTTATTCCTGACCTTTGAACTAATCATGGTAATATTAAGAATAGAACAGACCGAGTAACAATCCGTTATTTTAAGGTCATCAAAGGAGAGAGGAGGTAGAAAGGAGAGGAGAGAAAGGGAAAGAGAATGTGTTTATGTGTTGTATGTGTGTGTGTGCGCGCGTGTGTGTGCGTGTGTGTGTGTGTGTGTGTGTGTGTGTGTGTGTGTTTGTGTCTGAGAGATATAAATAAAGAGAGAGGGGAAGGGAGAGAGAAGAGGGAGGGGGCTGGGTTAAGAGAAAGAAAATAAAAGATTGGAAAGAAGATGAAGAATATAAATGCATGTAAATCAGTTTCAAAATAAGTTTTTATTCCGACAAAAAATAAATATAGCCAAACATTTAAGGGTACCAATCACCCAAAATAATTTTGCTCTGTATGTTAGAGGTTGTATGTCGTTATACTATATTCAAAATATGGGCTTCAAATATTAATTCTATAAAGAGATATTGCAATTTTAATTACACTCTCTATAAGCGTAAAAGCGACTCGTGAGTAGACTACTCGAGGCACCCGTACGCGCTCGGAAGGTAAAGGCTCGCGCGGAACCAAACTCTGAGTTCGGTTCCGCGTGAGTATTTTCATGTTATCTTTTATTTCCTTCATACTCATTAAATTTTGACCTACAGAATACCAGACAAAGTTCTTTGAGGTTGATTTTATACTTTTTAGCTGTACACAAATTATTTTTTTAGGTGATTGGTACACTTTAACACATTGTTTTTAGAGAGAGGAGGAACTACTTGAAAATAGATATGGATGTACTCTTGAAGTGTACTAATTCAATTCAATTCCACGATGATTTTATTTGAAAAATGCTTTGCAGCCAGAGGTTAAATTGCGCATGTTACAATCATTTTCACGAAACATTTCAGAGAAATTAGAGCAATTCAATTCATTACAACAACAAAACAGAGGCGTGTACAAAATTAAAATATCAAAGACCAAAATATTTCAAATTTAATAAAAAAAAATTATTACTGCCAGTCTACTTGAGGAATGGTATAGGCTTGAATTATGACATAATAACGGTAAGAGGTAAAACGAATAAAAACTGACTAATGACTCGGTATCAAGCATTCGATGTCATTATTGCTTGCAAAAAATATTCCGACAAAGAGTTGTTTCAATCTTTTCTCTTTTTAATTGTACGTCAAGCCATTATAGTTTTCTCAATAACTCTCGACCATTTTTGTTTTGTTTTCTTACAAGACATTAACTTGATATAATTTGCCTGTTCCTTGAAAGTACGCTCAATAGAAGCACTACACTCTGTATTATTTCTAATGTTTATTGATTTTTGTTGTTGTTTGCTTTTGTTTGTTTTTAATCAGATGCCCAACAACCTCTTCGGAAATTGAATGCGGGGTATCAAAGCTTGATTTATTTGAATTTCCGCCACTCGCCCCTCTCTCAGTGGGCCATTAAGTGAATGCTTATTAATTGTTAATATGGTTCACTTGTTTATGAGGCTATTATGTCGCCATTTTAATGACCTGCCATTAGAATAGTGATTGCTATGGCATGAATCTTGCTGTATGCCCCTTCATCATTTTCTTAATATAGAAAGCATAAGAGGGCACAGGCTTTACCAACCCATTTAAAATGCATTGGTGCCTCAGATAATTTCTGCATCATTCTGACCGATCTGTTGTTGTTGTTGACGATGAGTTTATTTTTATTGTTCTTCTTCTTCACTTTCTTTCACTCTTGTAGACAATTCAAAGTTGGTGTTAAGGGGCTTATATAGTTTGATGCTAGCAACGTTCATACGGGACTTGTGGTTTCGAAACTTTAAGTTTGCGAAACTTTAAGTTAACGAAACAACGACTCACTAACCACGACGAAGGTTCAAACGGGCCCGAAACAACGATGGTCGTTGTTCTGAAATAACAAGCCGAGCTATCTTCGTTGTTAACACCGGAAGTAGATACTACCGATTGTGTGTACAGTACACATACAGATCCCGTGTTCATCATTGGCGCGAAGGGTATGATCCGGAAGTTTAACATGAGCAGAAAGGTCATCGTTAACTACGAGCTTGTCCTTACGGTCCGAAACTGCGACGGAGGACCACCCACTGCTCGTGGTTTCGGCGTTAACCACAAGCTCGCTTGTTTCTAGAACTACAAGTAAACTTACAGTTTAGAAACTACGAGTCCGTTCATACGGTCTGAAACTAAAAGATAACTACAAGTTAGCTTAAAGTTTTGAAACTACAAGCGAAACTTAATGTTTAGCTCCCTTCGTGTGAACCTGACTATTATACTCTTGCCTGGCAGGGATTAGTATTAAGTTCCCACGGATTTATTTTTACGGTCTGTTGGTATTAGAGCATTGCCATTCAGCATTATGAAGAGAAAAAAATACATTTCGAACCAGACAATTCCTTAGACATGTTAAGGCTCAAAACAGATAATAACGGAAAACATCAGACAATTTTATTTCATAGGGTAAGCCTCAAAAACCGAAGAGCATTGTTTTTGAAACATTCTTTTTTGGGTTAAATTCAATAAAGCTCTTTAAATGTTTTGCTCTTTGTGATGAAAACCATTTTTTTTTCTTTTGTTTTGTTTGTTGCACAATAGTCAGATCATATGAACATAGGGTTAAAGATAAAATTGAGTTCAGACCATGCGACTACGTTGTGAAAGAAACTGCTCCCAGGCATTGGGAAACGTTGATCATGTCTAATTACGAATTGGTGTACACTGTGAGGTTTTCGAGTCATCAAAATGATAAGACATTGACCAAATTTCGCTGAAAAGCACATGCACTGTACATAGAAATGGGTATATGGGACTGCACAACCATGTGGCATGAATGTTCGGGCAGAACACTTTAGCTTTTTCTTGTCATATTTCGAATACGGGGACATTTAAAGAGCAATATCTATCAGGGGGCATTTCTACTATGATGTTCTTCCAAACCGACATAAAACAAATGAGAAAGCTCACAAAACTTTTTTCATCTTTTCTAGAACTGAACCTTCTCTTTGAACAAATTTTGAAACATTCAATTGAGCAGACATTTCCGAATTTTAATGGCCCTCTTTTTCAAATGTTCATTTCTTTTTCCTATTCGTTTTATCCATCGTCATATTCTTGCCAAATGTTATTCAGCATGTTCAGGGAATACTGCTTATAAAACTCACGTTGCACTCAGTGTTAGAGAGAATTTGTTACCCAAGAACCAAACAATGTTTGATGAGACGATATGAATCAATTTAGAGTAAATTAATTCAGGAAAATTTATTCAAAGAACAATTGCTTACATATGGTTTCTAGTTAAAGTCTCTTCGCTTTTATCTCCCTAAAGCTGGAACACCATACCGAGCAAAATATATCCTATCGCCATAGTCAACAGGTGATGTCAACTATTGTCTACAGATCCCTCATTTTTTTATTCACACCAACTGTTCCTCTCTCTGACATATTGTTTTTCCCTTTTCTGTAATTCTCTCTTTTTTTTTCCTTTTCTCACGCATTGCTTTTATTTTTGAAAATTGAATTTAGAATAATAATGATAAAAAATTTAACCTACTAAACGAGCTTTATTGCTGGAGAACTTACTATCAACACGGCCATTAAGGTTTTTAAATCAAATTTCTCTTTTTAATTTATTTTCAAAAAGTTTATTTCAGAATAATAACAACAAGTAGAAGATTTTAAATCAAATTTGTACCATAGACTAAAGAGAGATATGAAAAGCTGCAGAATCATAACTAATTCAATCACTTTTCTTGTAATTGCAATTTCAATTATAAGACCCGGCTTAAAAGGTATGATGAATTAGATAGATTGGTAAATAAATAAATAAGACTTGTATGCCAGTATCTAAAGAGACAGAACATATAGCTTAATTCTCGTAAATCTGCAGAAGTAAATACCTTTCTCTTAATTAACTGTAAAATGCAGCTCTTTTATCAAATTTCATTTCGCTGATTTAATCCCTTGATGTATATAGATTCGGTGACACCACTTTGTACTGAGCTCCTGTTTTCCCTCGAGGGTACAACTATAAATTTACATCTTAATTGATCACGTGACTTCTATGGACTTCAAGAGGATTTGAGAGAACCTTTTTTGCAGCTAAATTTAATCTTTTCAATATTTTAAGGAGCCAGTGTAGTACCCGATGAGTTTCTGAATAATTGTGAGTGATCTGAATTTGTTCTTTTCATGTAGGAAACCATCATACTATTATATGAAATATAGCATTCATTTATTTTTTCCCCATTTTGACATGAAACTATACAAGTAGTTCATTTTTGGATTAAGAGAGTTTGGCCACATATCTGTGTAAAATTTTATCATATTTTGAGTAGTTCTATCAATCCAGTGTTTATGATATAACGCGAGATTGTCGGGTTCAAAACCTTAGTGTTATATTTACTTTTCACCATATCAGTTTTAGCTTATTTGAAAAAGCTTGCTTGAGAAGGTAAGTAAATGACAAAGATATTCTAAACATAACCTTCAATTTATTTCGGATCTGTTCCTTTTTCAGTCGGAATTATTCCAAGGTTAGTTATAGATGTATAGATGCAGCTAAGTCTCCTGGAATGTGAATATTGTGTGATGTGTCGAATAAAATATGTTATTAGCATGCGAGCATTCTCTAAGGAAATAATGACCCCCCCCCCCCATACAAAAAAAAGGGAGAACAAAACACATAAATATTCAGAGGGGGTTTTACCTGTAGAGTTAGTAGAGGGAAGTGGGATAAGGCAGATGACTTATGCATCTAACTAGTAACTATGAATAAAAAGCCTTTTGCATCTACGAATGATCTTTTTTTAAAGAATAAATGGAAAGGTATAAAAAAGGGGGGAGTGGTCGTAGTTGAGATTTAGAAGCAGAATAATGCATAAAGGGATAATGGGGGTGGGGATAATGGGAAAAGTTTAAATCAAGGTGAAAAGAAGAGACACTGGGAAAGACAGAGAAAAGTCAGAGGATGAATATCATGAATGATGTGAAACAGTCATAGGAATTCATAATGGGGATACAGAGACAATGACAAGAAGAAACATAATGAAATAGGAAGGAAAAGGGAGGTATAGATGACAGTATAGAAAGGGCGAAAAATAGAGAGAGGAGAGAGTAGACAAAAAAACAGCAAAGAAGGAGAAGAAAGAGAAATAGATTATGAAGAAAAAAATGGAGAGAGATAAAAGAAGATGAACAGAGCAGGGAGAGAAGAGAGGAAAGGTAGGGAAATACAGAAAGTGGAAGAGAAAATAGGGGAAAATAAGTGAGGGAAGAGAGAAACAGAGAGAGGGACAGAGACAGGGGGTCGAGAGAAGTCAGAGAGAAATGGGTTTAAAAAAAACCCCAGTAGAAAAGAGAGAAGGAACATATGATTCAACAACAACAAAAAAGAAGTAAAAGAAATAGAAAGGGGTAGAGACATATGAGAGAGGGATGGTGGGAGGCTGAGTACAAGAGAGAGGGGAGGGAGAGAGGGAGAGAGTTGGTGAGGAAGAGAGAAGGTTTTGGGGGTTGTTTTCTCTCTCTCTCTCTCTCTCTCTCTCTCTCTCTCTCTCTATCTCTAAAGAGGACGTTTGATTCAATATTCTCAGAAATTCTGTTGAGATTTTTCACTTCCCGGACACCTACTTCCTTCCATTCAAGCGAAAAACTCCTTACAACTGCTTCTGGCGGATTTGTTTTGTTTTTGGGGGTTTTTTCATTTCGATCTAAGCGTCCCCGTGATCAATACACTAATAAAATTTGACTCCACTTCTCTTCCAACTTGTACAGTGATTATTAGATTAAAACGTAATATACTGAATCAAGCTACAATTTTTGGCCAATGTGCCTGCCGGCGAGACTGGCAACCTAAACATCAAAGGCCCGAGGGAAGGCGTGCGTAGAGGCAGGACTTGTTTGGATAGAAATTTGAGTCAGTTGGGTATCATTTTTGAGAAGTGCTCGGTGACTCGGTCGGACGGACGGAGTATATATGCGATATATTGTTTTAAAACCTAAGTGGTTTTCACTTGAAAGAATGGGCTCGGGAAAATACTCCATTACCATTTCATCGATTAGTCCGTCACACATCCTCTCTTTCACGTTTTATTTCTCTGTCTTTCTTTCTGTATGTCAATTTCTCTGCCTCTACCGGATCATTTCATTCTCTCTCTCTCTCTCTCTCTCTCTCTCTCTCTCTCTCTCTCTCTCTCTTTCTCTCTCTCTTTCACTTTATCTACAATATTGCTTCTTATTCACTCCTTTTTGTATAACTAAACGTTTACCGTAACCTCTTTTTCTCTTCTCTTTCTTGCTCTGACTTCTAGCAATTTCTTTTTACACATTCGGTATGATTATATTATCCTCATTCGTTCTTTTCGTTTTATACCTTTTCCCTCCTTTTCCGCCCCTCCCATATCTCTTTGTCTGTCTCACTCTTTCTTCCTCCTTCTCCTGTCGTTGTATTCATTCTCTTCTCCGTACTGATTTAATGCTCCAAACTTTCAAAATGGTGGAAATGTAAATCTATTATCCTCGATATTTCTCCACTCTCTCTCTTTCTCATTCTGTCCCCCCCCCCCCTCTGTCTCTCTCCCCCTCATTCTAAATCTCTTTTTCTTCTTCTCCCTCTGTCTCTTTTTTTTTCTCTCTCTCTCTCTCTTTCAAGCCTTGCCATTTTCCTGATAACATTTTCCACCTTCCCATCCTTCCCTCTTCATCTCTCTCCATAATCTCTCTGTATCCATTTCACCTTTTCGTCATTCGAGCGCCGCAGACCTCCATCTTGTGAAAGTAAACAAAACCAGATCGTCCGTGCGTAACCCTTCGGCAACCGTGTCGCGAGCATTTACAGATTCCATTATGTAATTAATCGTGTAAGCGGTCAGCTGACCGGCGGCAAATTACAGATTATGTCCCCATGGTAACGCCGTTCTTGCTTCCCATCCTCATCTATCTCTACATGAGATTGATAGCTGCAGAAGAAAGCTTACAAATTCATCTCCTGCTCCAGCAGTTATCACCGCCTCCAGTTGATAAGGCAAATGGTACATGATCGCCCTTAAATTGAATACTCTTAAAGTACCGTGTGTTTTAATTAGGCCTATCAGCAAAATACAGGCTTGCTATCACGAAGGTTTGTGTAAATTTGTAGTCATGATCGGTAACTTCACTTTCCAGACAGATGAACTTCAGAACTCAGTGTAGTCACTTGAAAGTGAAGTAATAGATTTTTGGATACGGAAGCTGATTCACAAACATTTCAGTTCCATATTTTATGACGTTTATGGCCGTAATTTTGGTTATGTATAGGGCGACGTTCGCGTCATTTACAAATTGAATTAAGGACAGATGATTAGTGACTTACTGAATCTTCCTAAATTTGTAATACATGTTGATAATTATTGAAACGTGTATTAAAGTGTACTTAATAGCAATAAAACTATTTAAGCACACACCCGCACGCACGCTCGCACACACGTACACACACACAAGAGGTACGCACCATTATTTTCTTTCTCATTTCTCACAATTATGATAAGTATATGTATTATATATACATATATATATATATATATATATACATATATATATAATCTTTTCCCCTTCAATGACGTGCGCCCTCTAATCCACTAGCAAAGTTTTTAGTATCAATCCGATATCTTCACAAATCTAGAATTTAAAACATGTGATCAAGAAGGGTCTATTACACTATTTTCATGTCCAGAGAAAAAGTCACTTTGATGAAATAATTTGTCACCAGAGAGACATGGTCGTGTTTCCATTTTTTCTCCTTTTAAACAGTATTCCTCATTTACGGATGTTTTCGTACACTGTAATGTTTGTATTCATACATATTGTTAACTAATATGCAGGATTTTAAGTTGTGTAATACATCAGTTATTTTTCTAAGATTTAAAGACTCAGATCTCCTTAGGTAGATGTAGAGAAACGTATTCATATGATGACGTTTCTTCAGTAATTTGCCTTTTATCTGCTCTTGGCGATCCCAGCACAGGTCTTACTTTTCGGGTTTTCGCCTCCTTCTATTTTATGTAATATATGCTGTGTCAATGGTAATGTTTATCATATATTATTGTACCGATCAGGAGAAGGATATGGATTCCTGTTCAGTTCAAGTCAAGTGTTGGAAAATCTCTTATTCTTTTCCTCTTCATTCGCCTCCTCTTCCTCTGAAACAATGATTAATAAACGAGCAAAATAAAAAACAAAGAGTAAAAAAAAAAAAAAAAAAAGGTTTCTTGAAAAAAAAATAATCGAATGGATAGTCATGTTAGAGGTAAAACACGGGAAACCCAATACACAAAGATAAAATATTACACTTTAAATAACTGTTGATTTACAGCTTTTTAAAAAAGTGCATGAAAATCGTTGTCGTAAGCAAGTTACAACACTTGATAGGGACATCCTGACATACTTACATTTATGTTGATGAGGATGGGACAAGATAGGAAAAAGATACAAGAGAAACTAACTCGTCAAGCAAAAGATAATGACAGAGAGAGACAGAGAGACAGAGAGAGAGAGGGACAGAGAGAGAGAGATACAGGAAGAAATATTTCCAAATTAGGTAACGGTGCCAGAGCAAGGGGTGTCGATAGCCGTTTAATTTTGAATTTGGAGCCTTGCCGCAAAAATAAAATTGAGGAACATTTTCTTTTTGCTTATTGGAAAAATTTTACCTAACTCTTCGACGAATTTTGGTAATTTAACCCTTTCCAAAATGGTTTAAGGACGCCCCTGGCTGGAGAAAGCTAAGGTTTTCGTAACCAAGCCACAACAACAAGACGTTATTGGTGAGGGTGTAGTTAATTCGAAGGCACAAGGAGCTTGATACGTAAATTAACCCGTTGACTACTGAATTCTCTCATTCCAATAGGCTTAATACAGGGATGAACCGGTTCCCGTAGGCAATGGGTTAAAGCGCGGGAAATTGTTGGTGTGGTATTTCACTGTCTCTGGTATTGCTCGGCACATTTTCAAAGAGCATTTTGCACTTGCCTCCGGGTTTCGGGAACGCTTTGACATGTGCACACATTAGCAAAATAAGCATCACGGACGACAACAGAAAAACATTCTGTTTTGGACGTAGAGTCGCCATCCCTGACTTTTATGTAACTATGGATTCCAATACAGTTGTGAAGTATTAAGTGATGCAAATTGCAATTTGAAAACAAAGGAGAGCTTATCTAGAGGCCTGGGGAAGGTGAAGTGTACTTAGGGATCCCCCTCTTACGTAGACACGCAGCAAGCAATATTTGTATTTTTCTGGAACTTTAAGAGAAAAACGGTTCTAAAAGGGTTCTTGAAATGGCACACTGTAGTGGTTCTAAACAAAAATAAAAGAAAAAATCTCCACGTAAGTGCCTTATAATGTTCTGCAAGTATTAATAAAGGTCCCCTAAACGACGAAAAATGGTTCTTCATTGGATAATGGTTCTTTTTAACACGTTTAATATCCCCATTACTTGAGAAGACGGGTTCTTTTAGACCCATTACGTCAATATGGCAACGATATACATCTTGCGTTAAATGGGGACCGAAATACAGTTTATCTTCATGCCTCAGAAGAAATATATGCTCAACCCAAAAAGCAAGTTCACCGTCCTGACACTTTTCAATAAAGCTCGGAAAATATTTCAAGAAATTTGTTCATTTAAACAACAAAGTATGCAGAATTTTCTTACCCATATTCTAATAAGTTATTTATGAACAGTTGATTATGTCCTCATGGTCCTTATAATGAAATAATTTTTTTTGATGTAGTCGGTACTAGAAAAGATAGCACTTTGCATATCACCGTGCAGTGCAGGATTTACATGTGTATAATTTTTAAATTCTTGCCATCTTTTTGTTAATGTACAAACGCTTGATTTGTAATCAAAATTCATGAAATTGCATTAAAACCACGATTTTTCAAATCAGTTTAATTAATTTAAATGAAGCTTTATGCGCTCATACATCAACAAGAGAACTAAATAGAGTACACATGTACACCCTGCTTTGATTTATGTTACGCAAAGTAGAATTTTTTCCAGTGCCGAATGCAATAAAAACTGTAATTTTATCATTAAAACATAATCAATTGTTCATAATTAACCCGTTAAAATGTGGTCAAGAAATTTCTCCTTTTTTAATTAATAAATATCATCAAATATTTCTCGAATTATATTGAATAGTGTCAGGAGGGAACTCATTTTTTTGGTTGCGAATATTCAATGGTTTTATAACTTGTCATGTATAATTTTCTGCTTTGTTCTATAATTACGTCCACCAGGTTTGTAACGTTACGTGACCGATGGGTAAGCCTGATTATTGGGTAAGCTTTTCAGGCAATCAACGTTACGTGACAAATGGGTAAAGCATGTCTCCAGGCTGTCTTTTTACATAAATTCACTGATGAATGTGAATGATACACTGTATGTAGTCTTGGTCTGCCCCTCATTTTTTTTTTTTAATTAGACTCTCCCTAGGATTTTTTTTTTGCAGGATGACATATAATTGTATCTAGTTTACGAGATAATTATAAGGGTGTATTTTAGTGATGCCCCCCCCCCCGATGGTGAAGGGGGAGGTGGATGATCTTGTAGTAATTGTTTTTACTCTTTAAAAATGAGTATTGTTGTATTGCAAGTTCTTCATTGGTTCTTCATATCAATTTTCCCGAGAGGGTAAGCTATTGAAAACGTTATCCGATGTATATAGGTAAGCATCGTAAGGGTAACTACTCATTTAGCTCCCCCCCCCCTCCCCCAAAAGTGCATGAGCTTGTAGTTTCTTTTCATGTCAAAGTTCAATTTTTATTATTATTATTATTATTATTATTATTATTATTATTATTATTATTATTATTATTATTATTATTTTGTTTATTATTATTATTATTATTATCATTTTGTTTATTATTTATTTATTTAATTTTTTTTTTTTTTTAACCCAGGGTAGTCTACTCAGTGATCAAAATACTGTTATCCTTTAGGGCCCTGAAGACAAAACATACATTGAAATATAACATAATACATGAATAAGAAATGATACAATGTAAACTTTGAAACAATTCAATAAAGGAACATCTATGAGTGTAATGTAAAAACAAGTAATCAAGTAATATGAACTATCTGGCTTACGACATTTTTGTGTAATTCATGTAAAAATTTATCATAAATATATTACAAGTAGAAAATTAAATCAGGTACCAGGAGCCAGGATTTTTATCATGTGAAATAGATAATTAAAGAGTCAATTCAAGTAAGAGAGGGCTATTATTTCGTATACAGTAATATTGTTAAAATCATACTAGTTTGAATTTCCTCACTTTCATGTAATAAAAAAGAGATAATGAGAATATATACATCATTCCAATTCATTGGTAGCAAATTAATAAAGTATAACATAATATATGACTATATGGACAAATATCAATATACTGGCAGCTTTTTAGGAGACCAGGGAACATTGTCTTAATCAAAAGGGCTTATGATCAGAAAGCATCAGTTGGAGAAGGTTTATTTATTTATTTATTCATCTTTTTTCTTGGCTATTATTTTGATATACAGTAATCATTTAGGGGTGAGAGGTTGTGTTAATGAAGTCAAACAAAATGATTAACATAAACTCACAAGGGGTTTAAGTATCTAGTAAAGTATGAAGTATATAGTAAAGTATCATTATTCATAAATAAACTTCATTGGTTTCTAATTAGCCTCTAATGGAGAGTTGAAAAGGCGTCTTTCGAGGTAGCACTTTTTAAGGATAGTTGGAAGGTCATTCCACAGAGCTGATCCATGGTGGGCGAGGCTTTCCTTGCCTGTGTACGTGCCATGGGAACTATAACATGATTAGTGCGTTGACAAGAATTTTAGCACTGTCTAATGTCAAATAGTGCCTGAGTCTACTAAAAAGGGCAAAACGAAATCCTGTTTTCTTGCTTTTTACCTCAACATGTTTTTGCCAGGAAAGTGATTCGTCTAACCAGGTACCCAAATACTTAAAGGTTGAAACCCTTTCTAAGGTGTGATCATCTATCTTCACATGCATTGGTTGTACCGTCCTCAGTTTGTGTAATGTGCCAAATAACATAAGTATAGACTTCTGTGGGTTTAGTGTTAAACGGCTACACTCTGCTAGGATCAGCATTTAACTCTTTTTCGATTTCTTTGGCATCGTTAGCAATATACACCACTGCTGTGTTGTCAGCAAACAACAAGATCTGGCATTTCTCTAAAACATTTTGCATATCATTTACCATTATGGTGAAGAAGAAGGGCCCTAGAACTGACCCCTTGGGGACTCCTGTTTGTATGTCCTTCATCTCGGAAGATATTGTTTTCAGGTAACGTTGGTTGGCTGAAAGCTTACCCAGTGGTCATGTAACCTCCCCGAAGCTTACCCATTGGTCAGGCTTACCCAAATGATCAGGGTAATGTTACCAACACCGGTCCATTACTTCAAACAATTTTGATTATTAGGTGCCCATAAATTATTTGGAAGAAAGCGCTGGTGAAGTCCCTTAACCCATTGCCTACAGGGAATGAGAGAATTCAGCAATCATCGGATTAATGAAAAACGTGTTAACCAAGGTTAAATGATTCTAAATACAGGAGAAGAAAGAGAATCCCTTTAAGGTTCTCATTTAAGAGTGTCTGCTAGATGCGCCATCGGCGTTTACAGTCTGTCACATGCTGTCGAAGTGGATGGATTCGACATTAACTATGTCTCGTCCTGAACCACGGTGTACGGACACATCTCACATCTCTCCCTCCATTACCCAATAAATCTCTCATCTCAAGATTATAAAAGTCGGTTATCAGTCCAACTGACTTACGGTTGTTACACCGTAGAAGTGACTGCAGATCTCCGCTACGCATTTAACTGTCGAAGGGACACACTGGAAAGTAAATATGAATTGAGCGAACAGAGGCTGGCGGAGCTCCATGATTTCATTAATTTTGTTTAACTCGAATAATGGTAGGAGATCATTCAGCTAAATGATTTATATCAGGGTAGATAACGCTAATGAAAGTGTGAGTAATTGTTTGAGACAGAAGAGATAGGTGATTGATAAAGCAGGGGGAGTAGAGAGGGAAAGAGAGAGGGAGAGAGAGAAGACGTGAAAAGTAACACAAATGGGACTTATGCACTGCAGAGTGTTTGGAGAATAGAGAATGGAAGTAAAAGAGTGTTGCAAAAAAAAGACAGGGTAGACATTTGGGAGTAGGAAGATGGCATAAACGTCACAGTGAATAATTCCATGGACAGAACAATTTAAGGCTGCAGAAAATGTGATTCTTGAAAAGTATTCTTACAATATCATGGCCTGACAGATTACTCAAGAGGAAGTGCTTACTTGTTGGATGGATCCCTTTTAAACATCATAATGGGGGAAAAGACAACTTCGCTTTGTAGGCAAACTAGAGAAGAGAAAGCTTTGGATATAGGACATTCCAAGGAAAAGTCGAGGGAAAGAGAGAAATGGGAGACAGCGTATCAAATGTGCGCTTCCATTCAATAGGATGACTAGTAACGTTAGTGCCAACATGTTACATATAACCAGAGATAACAGTAGATGGGGCGCCTTGATAGCCGATTTCTTGAACAGACAAGGCACCAAGCAAGCAAAGCAAGCAATTTTTAAAATCTTAAAGCAGTTGCAAACAAAATGTTATACCACCTAAAATTGTTTCACCACTTAAAAATGTCTCATTTCTGCAGTTTCACAAGGTTTACAAAAAAAGTGACACAAATAGAATTTTGAGAGACAACTTTTCGATTATAGTGCCCTTTTTTACATCGATTTTTTTTTAATGCATCCCTAAAAAATGTTTAATCATTGCGGTGCAACCAGTTTAACGAAACGTAAAAATGTAATATTGGGACCCCTTTTCGATCATAGTGCCCTTTTTGGCATGGTTTACCTTGATACAAAACTAATTACTGATATCCAACTTTATAATGAACCCGTGTTTAATTTTAAGAAGAAGACGATATTATCTCTGTCCTCAAATATTAGAAACAATTTTTAAAAAACTTGAGCAGTTGATAGCCTAAGGCAGTGAATGGCTTAAAAAGCTTCCGCACGTGCTGCCTTAGACAAGCAAACATTCCATAACAATAATGAGAATACAATTATAGTAAGTATAAAACTTCCAGGAAAGGAGATGAAATAAAGTTGAAGAACATCTTTTTTTCTACCTGACAACATGATAAGGAAAGCATTTTGTTCACTGCAATGAGAAGAAAAAAAATATCTGGACTTGAGCGCATTCAAAGAATATCCTGATATCCATTGTATTTTCAGAACAACATTTATGCACAAGAGAATGAATATTAGTAATGATTTGACCACAATAATATACTCTTATAGATGTATCACCAAAGCAGTAGATGATAAAAAGTACCTCATAAATTTTCTTACCTTATGAGTTCATATCTTAAGTAGACGAAAAATGTATTCATATGTCTCTCGTTGTTGTCAAAAATCCAAATTTTCTTAAAATCTGTAATATAATATTGTGTCCTCAAAGCTTCGAAAACAGAGAGGAATCTTGTCCCTACAAATTTAGCTCGAAGAAGGGTACATCAACATCTTCAAAAAGAACGCCATTACAAAGTATCATTAATAACGGGATGTCCAGGCTCGAGACACAATTACTTCTCAGTAGTAGCTACTCTCCTGTGAGTGTGTGGCTAAACAGAGCGAAGGGTGCTCTCGACGGTCTGCCAAATAGCAGACGACAGAGAATGATTTAGGGCTGCAGCGCGCCAAACGAGCTTGCGAGGTTCTGAGTCGATGTCAAGCCGCCCAGCGTACGACGATCACGTTACACTACTGATAGCCGCATCTTACGCCCCTCACAGACACCCTCACATCAAGACGACGCAGCACTTGGGCGCTTCCTCACAGATACTGCAAGATGTGCCCTTTTCAGCGCAACAACACGCAAAACACGTGTGCACGTACAGGTACGCCTTTCGCGTGCGAAGACACGGCCTGTGTCGTGTGTGTAGGTTCTCGCAAAGAATAATCATCCTTTCTTTGAGCTGATTTCAATCTCGGATACTAGTAATTAATTGCTTGCCATGCTTGTATAGAACCGGTCCGTCCAAGCCATGGAGGACTACGAAGTACAATGGCTTTTTCCCACGGAACGTAATTTAAGTTTTCAAAATGTTTGCCGCGCCAGGGAGCCGTTATGATTACGCCTATCTCGCAGGATGATGACGAAACTTGAACACACCAACCGTGGCACTCAGAAGTTGTGGGGTGGCGTCATGACGTGGAGGGGAGTGTGAAGAGGAGGAGGATTAAAATGAAAAGAATATGACGAGGGAGAAGGTCTGATGCCCACAAGAGGGTGATTAGCCTATGCTAGTCTGACCCAGATTTCCATTGAAAATTCGCTTTTGCTGTGAACGAGGTTCTTTTGTTTGCTTGGTTCGATGCAAGCGGGCAGAAAAATACATTTCTGAGGAAAAGAAATACAATGCGACTTCATCCCAAAACAATTTTCTGCCTGAATGCATCAAAAGCAAAAGACTGTCACTATATTGGTTCACTGTAAGGTGATGATCCGATATTTTAGTATACATTTCCTAATGCATCACATTTTGCTCAACTCCTGAGTGCCTGCGAGCAAGACAACATGGTTCGGTTCTTGATTCTGACAACTGTTAGGAATCGAATTAACTTTTCTCAAAATCAAGGAATCTACTTTTGTTACAGGTAATCTAAACACAAAATCCAGGACCCGACTGCCCTTCTTGGAAAACAAAAACAAATCATCTGAAATACATCACAATTTAGTGTAAAGACGCGTAGAAAAATGGGAAAAGTTTGCAACCACACGGAATCGTGATATCTTTCCAAAAGGTTACATTTTTTCTTACATTGTAAGATATTCGTAATGCGTGCAATGCGTGGGATTGCGTGGAGATGCCTTCAATAAAAAGAATTTTTTCGGAAGCAGGGCAGAAATCATTTACCACATAGTGGTAATTATTCTAATTGGAAAGGGAAAATCGTCCTAGGGCTAGTGTCCAGGGGTTAGTCTGGATATGTCTGTTTCGAGCATAAAGGTGTGACAGTGCGATTTTTCCGCTTCCATTCATTCTATTCAGCTGACATGCACTGCGTCCCAAGGAAATGGAGCGTGCTTTGGTTGGAGCTAATCCATTCGGTTAGAGGCGTTGATTTTACGCTTGTGTACCGCCGTGATTCATGGGCTGCTGTCTGTCTGATGTTAATCCCGAGAGGAACAGAATTTTCCGAAGAGCTGAATAAATCAGCCTCTTTCCATTTCATTCCTATTTTAAAGACAAAATATATTGTATATCAAATGAACTGTAATGAGTAAAACTTACAAGTCGTTTTTTTTTTCTGTTTGTTGTTTGTTTGTTTGTTCTATTTTTTGTTTTATTTCTTATTTTCGTAATGTGAAACAAAACGTGTTGAAAACAGTGCTTCCAAATTCCACTCTCATTGCCTATTAAACAACTTTAATGCTCATGTTTCCTATGACCGATAACGTTCTCATGAATGATATAATGTATTGCATTTCGAATATTTAGGGATTTTTACTGTTACAAGTCATGATCCAACTATAATCAAGAGTATTCTAGAGCTAAAGGTGACACAGTAATGCTGTTGCTCTGTAGAGAGAGTGGTTAAAGGGGAATTAACCCTTTCATAGAAAGTTGGCTTGGATGAAAGCAGAGAAATAATAAGAATGATAATAACAGTACATTGCTTAGTAAACGCATAATACCACAATGGTCTCTATAAGGTGTTAGAACATCACTGTTACCAAAACTAAGTTATATATTAAAAAACAATGGTGTTTTCAGCTCAGATTTAAACTGATCCAACTGAGTGATATTCCTTGAATTGTGTGGGAGTTTATTTCAAAGTTCACGTAATATCTTTTGAAATACCCTATCCCCATATGACTCGGTCTGCACTCTGCACGGATATTTGAGAGAATTTTTTTTTTTTTTTAATTTAAATGAATATTGCGTTTGGATACACTTGAAAGAGTTCACGAAGATAAACAGGGGCGATGCCATGTAAATGTTTATGGAGGATAGGTCTGATGAAGTTCTGTGGTGAGATTTTATATGTATAACCTCAGTCTTCATTGTCTTCAATTTTAGACTATATTGATTCGACCATTCCTAAATTTCAAGCAGACGTAATTCTAACTATAAGACGTTCCTTTTCTGAGAATATCATGTATATTTGAGTGACATCTGCAAATACAATTCTATCAATACCATACTTTTTGATCAAGTGTTCTAATGGTGCTGTCTACATTATAAAGCAGAGTGGGCCCATGACTGAACCTTGAGGTACACCTTAAGTTGGTGGATGAAGTTCTGACAACACACCATCTATAACTACCCTTTGGGATCTATTTCAACCAGTTCAGTGCCAGGCCGGACAAGCCATATCGAGATGGGAGACGAGTTAACATGACATCATGGCTAATACTGTCAAATGCAGAAGAATAATCGAGCATCACAAGGACTGCTTCCTGGCCTTTATCAGCTGCTAGGAGAAGGTCATTGTATACATGGGTATATACAAAGCATAGCTGTTTTAACGCTATGGTCCTTCCTGTATGCTGATTGTGTTCTGCCATAAAGACCATTGGAAGAGATATAGGCATGCATCTGGTTAGCACATGCTCGCTCAATAATCTTTGGCAACAAACTTCGGTCTGGCAACAGGTCTGTAGTCGTTTAGCTCCTCGGGGTCCAGTCCAGGTTTCTTAATAAGCGTCACAAGGGGGTTTACATGTGCACAGTTCAGTGAATCTGGAAAATAGCCGTTATTAAGAGACAAGTTGATAATACGTGTTATCGCAGGGGCTAATTCATCCACGCACACTTCATCAGGAGCCGGGTGGGTATGGGATCCAGCTCACACGAGGAAGAAGGAGACTGTAAGATCAGAGAAACATATCAGTGAAAGTTTGAAATAATTCGGAAAAAGAATAAGGAAGTTATGAATTTTTTGAAAATGTCGATCACTAATAATATGAAAATCCTCGCATCGGCAATGCTGTGAAGATGTGTGATGTCATAAATGGAGAACTTTCCCATTTGTGTGTACATAAATTACTTGAAGTATTTAGTTTTCTTTACATTTATGGTGAACAGACATTTTTTTTACGGTAGGAAATGTGAAAATAATCATGTTACCCATAAAGGGCAAGAAGTCTCTCCTACCAACAGACAAAAGGGGTATTTTTGATAATTTTATTACACAAAAAATAGAAGAGTTCCACAGGTATGTCATAGCTCATCTTGGTCGCATTGCCATTAGGAAATTCCTCATATCATTAGTGATTTCTAATTTCAAATATCCGTAACTTTTTCTCAAACGTTCACTACATTCTACTTCTTTGATATTTCTGCTTCTACCCAAATCCAAGTTTCCATGAAGGGATAATTCCCCCTTAAATAGTCGTGTCAATACGTCTACATGCAGGATCTCACGTCGCCTTAATTATTGGATTGTTTAAGGTTGTTAGTTGTTAGCCAGTGTTGATGGCACGTTAATTTGCTAGAGTGGGGGGAAAGGTTGTTTACGTCTTTATTGTCAATTCTGAGTATCTAAGGTGACTTTTGTCTCGGCGTTTTGTTTCAGTAGTCATTACTTCTTTTTTTTTTCAATGATCTTTATTTTGATTCCATTCAATAATAGTACATAAATCATAATTCAACATTTCAATGAAAGTAAATGCATATGACAACTAAAACAGATTTTCTTGTAACATTTTCTATAAATGAATAACTGAAATTCGAAAAATTTAAAGAAAACATTGAATGAAATCTTTTCATAACATACCCCCCCCCCCCCCCCCCATGAACACGGGAATTAATACACATGTATATACATGTATACACGTATAAATAATAAAAATAATTCTTCATTGCAAAATGGAACTGACTTATACAGACTGACTTCATACAAAAAAGATACAATTCATAGGTTATCAATCATACTCACGAAATAAAAATATCCTAAATTAATAGGCCTACATAATTATAGGCCTACAATGAGTCAGAAGAAAAAAAAGAAGAATGAAATCAATCCATAAAAACAAATTTTACCCCTCCCAAAACAAAACATTACCAAAGCCCCCCCCCCCACACACACACACACGCACATACACACACCACTAGCCCACCCCCACACGCACATACACACACACACACACAACACAATTACAGTAAGGTTACCCGTTCACACTCATATTTACCTTTAGTTCTTCCCATTTTTGTAGGTGTACTGACAACCTACCCGTTTTCGTAGCTAATTCCTTTTCTTCCCCTATAAAATCCGTAATAATTTTCTGTATCTTGATACTGGAAGGTAAATGACCTTCTGCCCTTGATATAAAAATTGTATATTTTACCCAAATTTTAATGCTGTTCACACACTTAATTCTATTTGAGTTGCCCGATAATCCTAAAAATATATCTCGCCACTTCATATCCCTTAATTCAACTAAATCAAAGTGTTCAATAGTAAACTGCCATAACTCTTTGACCTTCCCACAATTGGAAAATAAGTGTAAGTAGGTTTCTTTGTCCTTTTTGCAAAATGAACAGAAATCGTCCTCAACAAAACCAAACTTCATTAGCTGTACTTTTGTGTATATGACTCCGTGTAATTGCTTGAACTGAAATTCCCTCTGTTTTCTGATAAGTGTTGTGCATCTTGCTGTTATGAAAAGATCACTTATTTCTTTATCCGTTAAGTCAAATTTGCTACTACAATCCTTTACTTGCAAGTTATATGATTCACGTAAATCTTTGACAAAACAGTCATAAATTTTCTTTGATTTTGTAGACTGAAACATTGTTATCTGACCAGAAATATTTAGGTTCATATCAAAATCAAACAAATCAACTCGCTGAAATTTAACAGAGGGGGTGGCGTTCTTCCAACTAGTGGGTATAACATGTGCAATTTCGATAATCTGAAGCAATTGATTCGCGTTTAACCCAATATTTTGGAAATGGGCCACAGGTTTCAAATGACCATTATCAAAAATATGGTTTACATGGTATATGCCTTTATCAAATAAATCTTTATCAAAAATCATTTTACCTTTCATACATATATTTCTGTTATTAAATATTATAGGATTCACTTCATTTTCAGAGTATCTGAATTTTCCCATATCCTGCCAAGCCTTCAGCATTTCTAAATAATATGGAGGTATTTTCAGTGTCAATTTGGACGTATCGTAGTTACATAAAAACAAAAATCTCCCCCCTACGGTTCGAAAACAGTGATCAAAGTACATTTTCCATCCAGCATTCTTTTCTTCATATAATAAATGTTTTAACCACATTATACGTTGTGTCTTCACAAAAAGTCTAAAATTCATCATTCTCAACCCCCCCCCCCCCCCCCCCCGTAAGCGTAGTCCTGATACATTACTTTCCTTTTTATACGGTTTTTTCCTGCCCATAAAAATTCAAAAGTTATTTTTTCCACCTCATTAAGCAACCACTGAGGGACTACTATAAGAGATGAGACATAGTTCAACCTTGACAGTGCATATGTTTTTTAACAAGTGTATCTTACCCATAAGTGTTAAATCCCTCTCTTTCCACCACCTTAGGTAGCTTAGCGAAATGTAGTGGTGCATAAGCACGGGGATTTTAAACAAAAGAACGCAAGCGGCCAATCAGCGACAGCGTTTCTCGCTTCCGGGATTTTACCCCCTGGGGAACGAAGACTCTGTGTCTGACAAAAGCGATCCCGTCTCCCGGTGCTGAAAAGCCGCGATTTATTTTTGGTCTTCTCTACAGACTCGTTAAAACGCTATATCCCCCTCTACGGCTACATTATTGTGTACTTCTACGTGTTTTTCTCTACGCGGCAAACCACTATTATGACGGGTCAAGTCTGCGGGACACATTCATGATGATCCGTTGTATTAAATTTTCTCAATACGTATCTATCTATTCTTGTATTTATATACTTCGATAAAAACACTTGTAAATAACAATCTAATTGTTTCGTTCTATCTTACTGGGGACTCTGAAACTAGAATTTACTAAGAGCAGTGAGTCTATCAGTATCGAAATTCTCTGTCTTTTAAAAATATTTTTAATATATATTTTCATGGTAGGCTAAAATCAGTTTGTGGGCTTTGTCGTTTAACGAGGGAATTCAAGAGGAACATCGATTTGAATACCGTTTTTGTTTTCCTCATGAAGAGTATTATTGTTTATTCATAAATATTATTTATTTCTTCTTTCATGGTTAAAACAGATATCCGAGAGAGTCTGGATCATTATTACGAGGTTAAAAGTATTGCGTGCCTTTCAAATATATTGCTCTTATTGACTTCAATTATTTCTGCCCATCACCTTTTTCTGTCAATAACCTCTTCCTAATTGAGATCCCAATCTCCATCAGAATTTTGTGCAGTATGCGCCCACAAGTATAAAGGGCATGAAATAGTAGGTAAAAGGTTCGAAATTCGAAGGAAATCGTAATTTCTGATTGCCTTGCTTCAGTCTTATAATCGCAAATCGAGAGGGACAGGGTAACATGTCCCCCCCCCCCCCAACATGATGGTAATTGTCATTATGGTGATGATGATGATGTCGATGATACTAATAATAATAATAATTACATTATCAATAATATTAGTAAGTAGGCAAAAGATTGTTTTCTTGTTATATTGTGATAAGGATGTGCACTGACGAATATTTCGGATTATATTGTAGATATTCTTGTTGTCATGGCAATAAAATTTCAAAGTGATTTAGAAGCTCGAAGGGGGGGGGGGGCGGGCTGTAAAGGTTGCGCCGTGGCTAATTATTTATATACATCAGCCAATCCTTATCAGTTGTTTATCCATTCCTGAATAGCCTACTGAAGCAAGGAATGATAACATATAAAACGGAGAGAATGCAGCCCGTTCATTTGTCAGTAGTCGGAAAATTAGTCAACGTAGAGCAGGGGCGGCGCACCCGGGGGCCAGGGGGCACAGTGCCCTCCCACTTTTTCAAGTACCCCAAAAGTGCCCTTTTTACATCTGAAAAATGCCCCCCTTCCTCTCTGATAAGTGCCCTTTTTACTATTAAAAGTGCCCCTTTTCCTTTCTAATAAGTGCCCCTTCCCCTTCTGATAAGTGTTTTTTCCCCTCCTGATAAGTGCCCCTTTTCAAAATCTGATAAGTGGCTCCTTATCTCTCTAATAAGTGCCCTTTTCTTCTGATGATAAGTACATTTTTACTTCTGATAGGTGCCCCTTTTCCCTTCTAAATAGTGCCAACTTTCCCCTTCTGATAAATGCCATTTTTACATCTCATAAGCTCCCCTTTTCCTGTCTAATATGTGCCATTTTCCTCTTCTCATGAGTGCCCCTTTTTACTTCTTATAAGTGCCCCATTCCAACTCTGATAAGCGCCCTTTCCTCTTCGGATAAATGCCCCCTTTTACGTATATTTCCCGTTGTTTCTTACAAATAAAGCCATATCTAACTTCAAAGAATCGATGCGGCTTTATGTAGTAGCAGGTACACATATTACTACAATGTAAGGCAGTGGAGCTGGAGGCAAGAGGGGCATAATGCCTACCCCCCCCCCCCCCCCCCGCAGCAAAGGAATTCTTATTCCGCTATATATTCGAATATGCCCATAATTTACACCAATTAAGGGCAATATTTTCTGAAAATCTCCCCAAAACTCCCACGCTACGCTCGCTAGCTCTCATGAAAGCAAGCAGATCGCATAAAGTATGTTGATATAGATGTAATCCTTAACCCTTCTGAGACGACGGGCTTCTACAGAAGCCGAGCGAGGTGTTCAGTCTGTGGCGGAGGGCTTCTACAGAAGCCGAGATTTATGCCTAATATGTTGACGAAGTTTTCTAGCGAACTATCAGCTCTTATGCGCTAAAATTCTTAGTAGTATTATGTAGATATATTCATTCACAATACCCGTTTTAAAAAAAAATGAGGTTACGTTGAAAAAAATCGAGAAAAATAGATTTCGTTTCAACTTTACCCGAAATTCTTGTTGGGATCGTAAATCCCGTATACCTAGAGACGAACGCGTACGTGTCCGCTCCGATCACGTGATATCATCGCTTTCGGCCGGCCACGAGGAGTATGCGTTCTTGATCTTGACGACATACAGGCTACAGCTCGACTTCGCTCCTTTTAATCCAACTTCATAAGAAAGGATCCTTTCATTTTATAAATTGAAATTGACCGATTTAGCGCACCATTCAAGAATGGACCTTTCAAAATGAAATGCTTTTTTTCAAAATGAAGCGCTTATCTCAGCTGAGTGGACCATGCAGGCCCCACTCTAATAAGAGGAACAAAAGAATGCCAAAGCAACTACTATTAAAAGGAAGATTAGCGTTTTCAAAGAAGAGGTCAATCTACTGAATACATGACAACACAAAGAGCCACTCGGGCCTGCGTTTATGAGGGCATGTAGCCATCTTAGAGCATGTAATTATGTTTGCGAAATAAAATATAGCTATCCAACCCCAAGCGGTCTTGGATTTATGCGGCAAATGAAATGTTCATATTTCATGTTCTGAAAAGCACCCCCTTACCCTTCTCTCTATCTCTTCCCACGGAAGGATACCCTTGTCTTGAGTAACTCCGGCGGAATAGACATAAATATGAGAATTATCCTGTGAAGGAAGGTTCCGCCAATGTTGGAAAAATGCCCAGCAACATAAACACAAGTTCCTTCCAATTAGAGAGAAAGATTAAAAAAAAAAAAAAAAAAAAAAAAAAAAACATTAATCTTCATTATCATTACTACTAATTATCCTTGTTAGCATCATCATCATCATCACCACCA
Organism: Heliocidaris tuberculata; assembly: GCA_025618425.1. Classification (NCBI taxonomy): domain Eukaryota; kingdom Metazoa; phylum Echinodermata; class Echinoidea; order Camarodonta; family Echinometridae; genus Heliocidaris; species Heliocidaris tuberculata. The sequence continues at coordinate 14,245,984 of CM046852.1, forward strand.
TTATATATTTATATCCATGTCATATACAAAACTTTTCAAAAATGAAACGAGAATTAACAAAGTTTTATAGACAAAATATATTGGTTGAACGAGACCAAAGATGGAGACGAACACATATAAATGAAATTCAGTATATACGGTCCGTTAAATGTTTAACCTGATGACTGGGATTTGTGTCAAAAGGATAATAAACACAACACTCATTGGCTATATGAAAGCTTTAATTAAATGCGTCTTTATAATTTATTCCCGATTCTGTCATCCGCTGTAAAAAAAAAAAAAATAAATAAAAAATAAAAAAAAAGGGAGGGGGAGGGGCTGTTATTGCAGATACTGCAACATTACTTTATAACGAAATCTTGATTTGGTCACTCAGCTGTAAGCCTACATCAGAAATAACTTACAACTCATACATTTTTTTCCTATAAACATCTTGATTTATTGAAACAATACTGTGCTCGCATTGAGGGTCTTTCGAGAGTATGAGAATGCCCTTATATATTTGTCTTTCTTCGACAATAGGGTTACATAAAATATCATATTCGATCATAGTTGTACATGTATTACATTATGTTCGGAGTTTGCGTTCACTTGGTATCTTCCGTGTCATTTTCTTCCATGAAATAGAATTAGAGGCAATAGTGGGGGGGGGAGAGATATATGATGAGGTACATGATGTGTTTTGTTTACATTTCTTTATTTTAGCATTGTCTGTTATTTCTGATTGATCATGGGGGAGGGGGGGGGGAGGGAGGTGGGAGGGAGGAGGGAGGGGGCTAGCCATTACCATTGGTTGCTATACTATCGGGATTTTTTAAACACATTTTTTCATCGCTTTAGTTTGCTTTTTAATTCTCGTCAATATCATGCACAACTGTTGTGCTTCGGTTTTTACTTCTTTCCTCATTATCTCGTAACATACAGTGAATTACTATACTCTCTATATCATGCTCTTTTTCTGCTGTTCTCTTTATTTTCAAATTGATCAAACTCTTAGATACGGCGAATAAGTCCTTATTAGCCACACCCCTTCAAAAGAAAAATTGCATGCAATGCGGAAATGAAACGCACTGAAACAAAGTTCTAATTGCACGAACTTCCTGACAAATTCAGAGAGAGAGAGAGAGAGCGGCATTGAGATGTAGCCATTACCATCGGTTGCTATACTATCGGGATTTTTTTAAACACATTTTTTTTTTATCGCTTTAGCTTGTTTATCATTCTCGTCAATATTAACCACAACTGTTGTATTTCGGTTTTTACTACTTTCCTCATTTTCTCGTAACATACAGTGAATTACTATACTCTCAATATCATGCTCTTTTTCTGCTGTTCTCTTTATTTTCAAATTGATCAAACTCTTAGATACGGCGAATAAGTCCTTATTAGCCACACCCCTTCAAAAGAAAAATTGCATGCAATGCGGAAATGAAACGCACTGAAACAAAGTTCTAATTGCACGAACTTCCTGACGAATTCAGAAGGAGAGAGAGAGAGAGAGAGAGAGCGGCATTGAGATGTAGCCATTACCATTGGTTGCTATACTATCGGGATTTTTTTTAAACACATTTTTTTTTATCGCTTTAGTTTGTTTATGATTCTCGTCAATATCAACCACAACTGTTGTGTTTCGGTTTTTGCTTCTTTCCTCATTATCTCGTAACATACAGTGAATTACTATACTCTCAATATCATGCTCTTTTTCTGCTGTTCTCTTTATTTTCAAATTGATCAAACTCTTAGATACGGCGAATAAGTCCTTATTAGCCACACCCCTTCAAAAGAAAAATTGCATGCAATGCGGAAATGAAACGCACTGAAACAAAGTTCTAATTGCACGAACTTCCTGACGAATTCAGAAGGAGAGAGAGAGAGAGAGAGAGAGCGGCATTGAGATGTAGCCATTACCATCGGTTGCTCTACTATCGGGATTTTTTTAAACACATTTTTTTTTATCGCTTTAGTTTGTTTATGATTCTCGTCAATATCAACCACAACTGTAAACAAAGTTCTAATTGCACGAACTTCCTGACGAATTCAAAGAGAGAGAGAGAGCGGCATTGAGATGTGACAAAGTATTATTTTGTTCCAATCACTGTCATTCATTTCTTTCCCATTACAAAAAAAAAAAAAAAAAAAAAAAAATCAAATATGCGTACACAATTTTAATTATTTTTTTTTTTATTGATACAGCAACTACATAGGGAAATAATGTTGAAATAGAGATGAATAGATAGAGAAAAATAAACGAATGAAGCGGGAGACAAAAACTAAAGTAAATAATTACGACAAATTATGAGAAATGAAGTCGAAAGTGAATAGGATTATTTTTATCTTACTGAGTAACATAATGTTCATCCGAAAATTCAATTCCCTGAATGGGCCTATACCTGTTTGCATATTTAAAAGAAAAAGCATTTAGAGTGATCATGTCACAATGTTGGTCAGAATGCGTTGGAAACTCATGTGAAATGTAGGGCCAATGACTTGGGTGATAATATGCCGAGCATTAGCAGACGACAATGGGGCCAATGAATGGGGTATCGATCGAACGCGAACCGCGCGTGCGACGGCGCTTACGCAATTTGTATTGTAAGTGTATTGAGAAGGAAGGAAGCGAAGCTTCTACAAAATAAGACGGCTTTTCCCCTCTAAAATAACAAACCTTATTTTTTTGTTTCGATAAACAAAACTTATATTTTTATAAAGAGAAAATTCTGACCTTTCATGTTTGCATGAATGACGGAAATGACCGAGTGAGGTGCAATGAGCAATTAAAGTAGAAAGCACCGCCAAATTTCCCATTACCGGCAATGTAACCGAAATCGCTCCGTCACAGGGAGAACAATCGCTGTGCGCGGGCTCGCACTCAAAGAGTTAAGAAAAGCGACAGGGATAATGTATGAATTAAAAGATAATTCGACATTCCCCCAATTAATTTGCTGTTGTCAATTTCATTATATCGCTATAAATGATTCTCAACCAAAGGAATTCAGCATTAGAAAAAAGTCTGAAAATTTTTGCTCGCTCGCTTCGCTCACTCGCACATGAGTCATTAGACCACCACACACAACTGCTAATTTATTGGGGAAGCTGAAGCAGTGTCCAGAACCACAATAAAAAGGAAGAAGATGATGCCTGATAATGTATTAATCATGTTGACTGGACTGTTGGGTAATACCAATGTCACAAAAATGGTCCCTATTTTCGTTTTATGTTCACCCCTTGTAGGTGCCCCCTTTTCCCCAAAAGTGCCCTTTTTGGCTGGTGCCCCCCCCCCCCCCCCCCCCCCCCCCCTCTTTGAAAGACGCTCCGCTGCCCCTGACGTAGAGAAATAGCCCAGGCCAAACCCGGTTCGAGCTGACAAGCTTTTTGTGAATAACATGGATAGTCTAAGTAACTGTAAGGGGGCAAAATCTCATAATTTATGTAAAATGGGGTGACTATTTCGGGAAAGTTCCCAGACTATGTAAGTTCTATGTAAAACAAATTGCATGGGTTAATCAATGTGAACAAGAAAAGAGTAGGTTCTATTTAAGTTTATTATAGGCTAAATTGTAAGTTCAGTGTATGATAACAGAAGGACGATACAGGTAACAAACCAGTATTATGTAACAGGGAACAAAGAAAGACATCCCAACGGAGTGAATAGGCATTGTCTAGTGCAGGTGTCACGCCACCGGCCGAGGTGCGCTTAATCTTTCCATAATGAGAGTGTTCTTAGAACACTCCGAGTCATGTGCATCATAACAACTTTCGAATGACTAAAGTTCACAATTTGAACTCTTCGTAATACAATGAATAACCTATGTTTAACACTCCTACAAAATATCAACCCAATCCGACAATTCATTTCATGGCGGTTGCTATGGCCTTTTGATTCACTCTCTATTAATTTTCTTTATTGTTTTCTTGCTCCGCACGCTTGAATAGCCCCTCTGTAGAACAGCTGAGCTGCAATGGCACGGCTGAGAAGGGCGATCCTTCCAATATTATTTTCTCATGTTATCATGCATGTTATTATATATATGTTCTTATAATTGGTAAATAAAATAAGAATAGTCTACCCTTAAACATTCGTTCCTGCCCTTCAGCTGAATCTTTCAAAAGAAATCTTAATACTTATTTGTTTTCTCTATGATTGGATTTGGTTGTGTGCACTCGGAGAGCAAAATAATTACTTTGATTCATTTTTTTCTTATTGTAAAGCGCCTTGAGCATGTTTATATGGAAAGGCGCTGTATGTATGTATGTAAATCAATCAAATCAAATATAGGCCTCAACTTTAGAGCTCATTTCCTCCCTAACTGATACCAGCAAACCTATCTTACAAGCTCTTTTCGTTCGCTAAATCAAAAGGGTTGTAAAGTTTCAAGTTTAAAGCTGAGACTTTGTTCTATCCAAATAGAATAAAATCAGATTTGTTTGTTTGTTTGTGTGTTTGTTTGTTGTTATTTTTTTTTGTTAATGTTTTTATTTGTTTGTTTGTTTTTTTTTTTTTCGGGGGGGGGGGGGGCTTTTTGGTGGCTTTGTCGTGCCGGGTCACACATGTTCAAGGACGTTTTTTTGTTTAAAGGGCCCTGTCCAAGGGTCCCCGCCGCAATACTCGCAATACACGCGAATACACCCCTCCCCTTTCCTTTCAGTCACATGACAGAGAAAAAAAGAGAAGGTGAAAGAGGGTGAAAAGAGAAGGTGAGAGAGGGTGAAAAGAAAAAAAAAAAAAATCATTACGAAAAGTATAAGTATTCGCTGGCTCGCAATTTATTCATTTATTTTCATTTTTAGATGACATGCAAACATGATACTCGGTTGAAAGGCATCAGCCCCTCCCACGAGAAAATATGGCCATACGCCAGGATTTGATCATAAGTGAGCTGTTCTTTTATTTACGGGTGTGAAAAATTCAGGAGTGGGAAGGGGGTGGGTCTTGAAGTTCTTGACAAATTAAAGTCGGTTTATTTTTAAGCTTGTGCATGCAAGCCGGTGAATATAATTTAGTCAAAATTAGAAGTGAAAATTCTAAATAGAAGTCCTGCCCCCTCCCCGAACATGATTAATACATATCAAGCATCATCTTCTTCCTTTTTATTGTGGTTCTAGACATGTTTCAGCTTCCCTAACTGGCAGTAATGTGTGATAGTCTAATGATCCATGTGCGAGCGAAGCGAGGAGCAAAAGTTTTCTGACTTTTTTCTAACGTTGAAGTCCTATGTTTGTGCATTTTTTTACGGCGATATAATGAAAATGACAAGAGAAACTTAATTCCGGGAATGTCGAAAGATATTTTAATTCGTGCTTTAACCCTGTCGTTTTTCTTTAGGATTTCATCGATATCAACATACTTTAGTATGATAAATGCTTGATTTCAATATGTATTATAAGAGTTTGGGGGAAATTTTCGGAAAATATTATCCTTACTTGGTAGTATTATGGCATATTCGAGAAAGCGGAATGACAAATACTGTGCTGGGGGGGGGGGGGGCATGGCATGCCCCTCTTGCCTCCAGCCCCACTGCTTTACTCTGTAGTTTAGTAATGGGTACCTGTTAAGCCGCACCTATAATTTGAAGCTATATAAATATGGCTCTTTTTGTAAGAAACAGTGGGAAATATTGGTAAAAGGGGCATTTATCAGAAGAGGAAAGGGTGCTTATCAGAGGTGGGAAGGGGCAATTAAAAGAGGTGAAAAGAGGCACTTATGAGGGAGAGGGCACATATTACGTAGGGAAAGGGGTAATTATCAGAAGGGGGAAAAGGGCACTTATTAGAAGGGAAAAGGGGCACCTATCAGAAGCATAAGTGCTTTTATCAAATGAGAAAAGGGCACAAATTAGACAGAATTAGGGGCATTTATCAAAAGGAGAAAAGGGCACCTATAAGAGAGAAAGGGAACAGTTTTCAGAAAAAAGGGACACGTTTTGGGTACTTCAGACTATAGAAAAACAGGGGGAATCACATCAACTGCACGTGGCCTTTAGTTAAGCACTTTTTTTAATCGGGTGCTGCCATCAGTTAGGGTTTGATATATTTCAAGATATGTATCATACACTGAAGCCCCTACTCTGTGCAATGAAAAGCTACTTCAGTGAAAGGCTTGTGTCTCAAATTTTGCATAGAGCTATATAGTTCGAAGAAGAAATAATAATGGGGGATCGGACCTATTGTGTTGAGTTGAATGCATGTAGGACGGAGGAATAATGGGGAGGCGGCTTTGGTTATACGTGCGTTCGAGCAGCGTCAGCGTTTGTTCTTATGATGAAAAGACAGGAAGTCTATTGACTACTGATATAAAGAAGTAATAGGAGAGAGAGAGCCCTACTGCTAATCCCTGTTAAACTGAACTTCCCTCAGTGACATAACAACATGTTATGCATAGGCCGCTATTACAGGACTCAGGCCGACAGCATGGACTGATGATAGTATTGATTTGATTTGGTTTGATGGATTCATGATATATTCTAGAGTAAAAATCCCCTCATTATACCATACTTGCCTCTTAGCTACTTTTTTTGCTGCATATCTAGATTAGCTCAAGCTAGAATGACACGCACTCTAAAAAGAAAATGCTCATGCGGACAAATATTATTGCATGCAAAGGGCTCTTTTTGGTATTTAGTTTTAAATGTAATTTTCAATTCGATGATTTAAAAAGACATTAAAAAAACTGTATTTCTCACTAGCTTATACTAGTTTCACTTTCTGCAGAGACGTCGCTAGAAAATTTTGAATGGGGAGGGGATGACGCCAAAATTTTCCGACAAAGGTCTGACACTCAAATTTGCCTACAAAAAATGCCGCACCCTAAGCTGTACCCACAGAATTCAGTGGCTATACCCTAATCCCCCCCCCCCCAAACACACACACACATAGAGAGAGCTTGATCATACCGGCCAGGCGGCCAATATTCTAATCTAAATACAGTAGTTACATAATTATCCTGGCTGCCCAAATATTTGAATATTCTGGCACCTCGCTACCTGAATATGAAGTGTTGCATTGTTGCCCGAATATCGGAACTTAAAAAATCATCAGGGGGAGGGGGGGGGGGCGCAGCCCATTATCGAAGGGAGTGCCTTTTGTCCGAATATTAACTTTCCACTATTTTTTTTTTTGGGGGGGGGTAGCGGAAACAAATTTCCCAGATATATTTGTGGCGAGTGTGGAACCGAAAATTTAAGCAGTGGAAAGGAGAAATAATGGCCAACTTTAAATTCTAACTAGGCATATGATATTGGGAATACACCAAAGGCCTTCCCAAGGTTCTCGAGGGAAGAGGGGAGAGGGGTTAGGACCAACAACAACCAAAATGATAGCATATGCAAATCATCTAGAATTGTCAGGAAAAAGAAAACGGTATATATTTTCGCCGACAGCGCTTTGAACTGGAAGTAAGTTTATGGGGAACCGCTGGCCCTCTAGATCTGTAGGGTCTATCGAGGGATGGGAAAGGGGTGGGGGGGGGGGCAATAAAACGGACCCCCGCAAAAAGTAATAATATGTATATGAAAATTGTATCCCGGAATAAGATTCATAATGTATTTTTTCTCAGTCACACGAGAAAACATTCCATTTCGCGCCCAAAATGAATGGTAAATGAATCGTAAGCTAATTTCAAAATAATGCCGACTTTAAAAATATGACGATAAGATTTATCGGCAGCAGATGGGGGGGGGGGGGGCTTGAGGGATCACACTCCCACTCAGAATTGCTGTCTGCAAATGCGCCACCTCTTTCGGCAAAAAAGGAGGGAGAAAATGGGGAGAGGGAAGAGGAAAGAGAAAAGAAAAAGGAGAAAAGAGAAAGGAAAAGGGAAAGGGGAAGAAAAGGAAAAGAAAGGAAATTAAACTAAAACAGAAAGAAAAGAGGGAAAGGAAAAGGGAAGCAAAGAAAAAGAAGGAAAAACTTTTTTTTTTTTTTTTTTTTTTTTTTTTTCCTCGCTCTCAAAAAAGTGAATAGATAATATTCGGGCAAAATGCGCCCCCCTTCGGCAATGGGCTGTACATAGCCCCCTCCCGAGGATTTTCAAAGTTCCGATGTTTGGCCAGCCACCACTTCATATTCGGGTAGAGAGGTGCCAGAATATCCACATATTTGGGTAGTGAGGTTTCCTGATATATAACTTCTGTACATTTTTACTAAGAAAAGTTTTTCGTTGTTGTTGTTTTTGTTTTTGTTTTGTTGTGTTTTTTAATTTAGAAGTTGAAAAGTTGATATTCGGGTAAAAGGTGTCAGCCTATCCCCTTGCGAAAATGGGCCCGTATGATCATGACTTCTACATCTGCGATTTTCTTGTATCATTGTGTGAGGGGAGATTAAGGTGTACCGTGTAGCATTTTTTGGCAAATTTGGGTGTCACACTCTAAAAATCTGTCGGCAAATTTGGGTGTCCCACCCCTCCCCCATTCAAATGTTCTAGCGATGCCCCTGGATATCGGCGTTGATTCAATCTTCATTCCTCTTTCTGTCTGGACTACAAGATCCCTAATCTTTCATAAGCTTTTGTTTTGCCACTTTAATCCCATTTCAAGGGGAAATCTAGGAAAATCTGTACTGTCCCTTTCCTATTTAATGGTTTTTTAATCTCCGATTTGTATACTTGTAACACATAGGCGTAGCCAGGGGGGCCCAGGGGGGCACTGGCCCCCCTATTCAGCCCCTAAAAAAAAGTGAGAACGAAAAAGCGGGGGAATTGAGACAAAAAAAACCTAAAAAGGCGCTAAGAGTCGTTACCTTTCAATCACAATTTGCTAAAACGTCAAAGTTTTCACGCTTCGCGCGGGAAGGGGAAATAACTCCCCCTTCCCTGCCCCCACACCTATTACATACAGTAAAATATTGCATCCATATTATTGAAAAGCAGTCCGAGCGTCGAACTATAACTTTCCGCCTAAAAAAATTGTTTGCTACGAGCTCTTATCTTTCTCTCAAATTTGTTAAAACGTCATAGCTTTCGTGCTTGGGGCGGGAGGGGGAAAAGTCCCCCTCCCTGCACCCACCCCTGTTACAGTGCATTATTGCGTCCAAATAATTGAAAAAGCAGTCCGGGCGTCGAACTATCTTTCCGCCTAAAAAAAAGTTGCTGCGACCCGTTATCTTTCTCTCAACGCCCCTCCCTTCACGCTTTGCGTGCTAATCACCAATTTCGCACGCTTCGCGTTCTCGATCACAACCCAACCCCCCTAAAATGAAATCCTGGCTACGCGGTTGCATCCAAATTATTGAAAAGCAGTCCGAGCGTCGAACTATAACTTTCCGCCTAAAAAAAAATTATTTGCTACGAGCTGTTATCTTTCTCTCAAATTTGTTAAAACGTCATAGCTTTCGTGCTTTGGGCGGCAGGGGAGGGGGGGGGGGGGAGCGAACTCCCTCCTCCCTGCACCCACCTCTGTTACATACAGTGCAGTATTGCGTCCAAATAACTGAAAAGCAGTCCGGGCGTCGAACTAACTTTCTGCCTAAAAAAAAGTGGCTGCGAGCCGTTATCTTTCTCTCACCCCCCCCCCCCCTCCCTTCATGCTTTGCGTGCTAATCACCAATTTCGCACGCTTTGCGTTCTCGATCACAACCGAACCCCCCTAAAATAAAATCCTGGCTACGCGGTTGGATCCTTCACGTCTGCCCCCCCCCCCCATTAAAAAATCCTGGCTACGCCATTGTTGAAATACCACACCATGCTCTACTCATATGGCTCAATAAGTTTCACTTCTTTAATACACTATCCCCGATGTAAAAAATAGCTCCAATACCATTATGACTATGATGATGATGATGATAATAATAAATAATTATAACAACAACATCAAAACCATGATGGTAATGCTAATCATAATCTTAATCATAATAATCACGATAACAACAATGAAAATACTGATAAATAAAAATCATGTCTATATTGACATTTGATGGGTAGCCTCATCAGTATTCAACTGATGACGGAGGCTTGGGGGCAAATCAATTACTAACCCAGCATTGAAAGCTACATGATTAATACTTTTTTTGAAAGGATCCTGCCATTACATCAGTTAGGGTTTAATATATTTCAAGATAATGTATCATACACTGAAGCCCGTAGTCTGTTCATTGAAAGGCTACTTTGAACAGTGAATGGCTTGTCTCAAATTTGCATAGAGCTTCGGAGAAATAATAATGGGGATCGGACCTATTGTGTTGAGTTGAATGCGTGGGACGGAAGAATAATGGGAGGGGCGGCTTTATACGTGCGTTCGATCCGCGCCAGCGTTTGTTGTTATGATGAAAAGACAGAAAGTCTATTGACTATAGATATAAAGAAGAATTAGGAGAGAGAGAGAGAGAGAGAGAGAGCCCAACTGCAAATCCCCTGTTAAACTTCAATTGTCCTCAATGACAAAGTAAAGTGTTATTATGCATAGGCGGCTATTACAGGTCTCAGGCCGACAGCAAGGACAAATGTTAGTATTTAATTTGAGTTGATGAGTTAATGATATCATAATAAGATATTCTAAAAGTAAAAATCCCCTCATTGTACTATATACTTGTCTCTTCACTACAATAGTTATTTGCTGCATATCTAGAAAATGATCATGGGGAACAATTTAATATTACATATAAAGGGGTTTTTTTGTCTTTAGTTCTAAATGTAGTTTTCAATTCGAAAATTCAAAAGGCATACAAAACTGCATTTCTCATTATCCTATAAAAGTTCATTTCTCTCGTTTTCCTTGCCCTTAAATTATAAGTAGATTTTTCCATCATCATTCACGTCTTTAATTTCTGATATTGATTTCCACGTCCTATCCACATGCTATCATTTTAGAACATAACATATTTTTTTAAAGATAAACATGCGAACTGAGGAAAATAGAACAAGAATCAGAATATTTGGAGAAAACTGAGAAAAAGAGAGAGTGTGAGAGAGAGAGAGAGAGAGCGAGGGAGAGATTGAGAGAAGACGAAGGCAATCATTATATTGGTTTTAATGGCTGCCATTTCCATTGATTATGTGGTGTTGTGTTGTTGTTTTTTGTTTCCACCAGCGCCGTTCTAGTTCTTTTTTTTTGGGGGGGGGGGGGAGCACACTATGATCGTTGAAATGCAATAGACATATTCTAGTCATACAAGATAAGAAGAATTGGAGAAGGGGAGAAAAAGGAATAAGAGGAGCAATAAAACATAAAGAACAAACTGTTAGGCAAGCCAAGCCATCGGAAACTCACTCTATTTTTAGAATAAATATATATTCTATTTATTTTGTTGTTATTGATCCAGTACTACACACTAGCCTTTCATACACATATACTGACAGAAGAGGGCGTACTTCCGGAATCAGTGAATGGTACCAAGAGCTTCTTTCTTTGAATTTTTCAAAAAGATTGGCTCGGATCCGGGAAGACTGCATTATAGGCTCCATGCGATCGTTATGTAGAAGGCACGGAGCTCAATGCAGTGTTCACGCACAATAAGAACGCATCCGGTACGGACGCGTTCTTATGCACCACGACATTTCGCTAAACTACCTTAAAAGCCTCTTTATTTTACTAAGTATTTCTTTGTAAATTCAAATCTTCTTTTATTCTAACATCTACAGAAAAAGGAATACCCAATATTTTAACTTGCTGAACTAGGTTTCCAAACAAAGGTATATGAGGTCTATCACTATCCTTGCCCATCCACAAAAAGTTTGTTTTTCCTTTATTGATTTTAAGACCGCCGACTTTCCTGAATTCTTCAAAAAGATATTTTAGCCTATTAATTGAATTCGTATCTTTCACAAGAAGGGAAATATCATCTGCATACAAAATTTGTTTTATTTCATTTTTTTCAAATTGAACTCCCTTTACTGCATTATCTTTCCTTATTTCCAGAGCTAAAGTTTCGATAGCTAATAGAAACAAGTATGGCGACAATGGATCTCCCTGTCTTACTCCTCGCTTCAAGTTAAAGTATCCCGTGGAATATCCCCCATTCATTATACAACTAGTAATATCTGTGTAAAGCACCTTGACCCATGAACGAAACGTATGACCAAATCCAAATAATTCTAGGATATTAAATAAAAAATCATGAGAAACCGAGTCAAATGCCTTTTCAAAGTCCACTGTAATGAAATAACATATCATCAACTAGTCTTACAGCTTCTCCTATATTCCTGTCTTTGATATAACCTACTTGGTCATGATGGATTATCTCACTTAAAACCTCTTTTATTCTTTTTGCTAATACTTTCGATAATATCTTGTAATCAACATTTAGAAGCGTAATCGGTCTATAATTTTGAACATACATTTTATTCTTTCCCTCTTTTTCCAATAATGTAATTACACCTTGCTTTTGCGATGTTGACAAATTACCCCTATCATTTCAATTTCTCAATTCAATTCAATTCAAAAATGGTCTTTATTAACATACAAACATGAAGCAAATATATTAATCGTACATGAAAAGCAGCCTCAGCTGGAATATTCATGTTTACATGTTCATAGGCACAAAATTCATAAAAGACTAAACATGCAAAAAGGGTATACATTGCACAGGTTTTCATAAAAAATGGTGACATGTAAAAGTCGTTATTAATTGCATGTAAAAAGATTGAAATATATACATTCATAACAGTCGACTTGGGGGAGGAGACTAGCACTTAGTGCATATAACCGTGATAAAAGTGATAAGAGAGAGAGAGAGAAAGAATTTTCAACATTTGTTGAGTAAATCAACTAAAAAGGGCAATGGACTATTTTTAAACCGTTTTGTTCTAGCTTGAAATTGCTGATAAGTATGAATACGGCGAAGAGATATGTTAGTGTGTTTTTTCTGAGGTAACCATGTCTGACAAAAAGGGTGATTTGAAAATGATTTTGCAAATTTTATACACAGTGCTAGTCTCCTCTCCTCAAGAGTTGGTAAGTTACATACTTGACATGAATTTGTATATGAGATGTAATTATGCCCTAAAATGATCTTACATACTCTTCGTTGTATTTTTTCAAGATTATTACTTTGCTGTACGGTAAGACTACTATGGAAAGCTGGAGCACAATATTCTAAAATTGGTCTAATATAACCTGCATATATTGTCACTAAATCCTTCAAAGGCAAATTGAATTTCTTAAGTTTCCTCAACATATAGAGTTTTCTATTGCACCTCTTGACTAAGTCATCAATATGTAAATTCCATTTTAAATCGGATTGTATAATCACTCCAAGAATTTTAATACTTTGTACATTGCATAAAACGGAGTTATTAATGGAAAGAACTTCAGGAGGAGGAGGATTTTTCATAAAAGTAACATGCAAAGTAAAACACTTTGAAGGATTGAGTGACATATTATTTGATTTTGACCAGTATTGCACAGAATTTAATATGGGTTGTAGTTGTGAGATGTCAGTTGATTTACGACATTGTACTAAGGACAAATCATCAACATATTTGAAATAATGTATAGGAATATTTTTACATAAATCATTAACCATAATTAAAAAGAGAATGGGGCCAAGGCGTGTCCCTTGAGGGACACCGGCATGATTAACTTTAATATCAGACATAGTTCCATGATATAAAGTACTTTGTTTACGACATTCTAAAAAACTAATTATCCAATTTATTATCCAAGGTTTTATATGCATATTTATCATTTTTTCAATTAGAATATTGTGATCCAAGCGATCAAATGCCTTCCTAAAATCTGTACATACAACGGTAGACAATGACTTATTATTTTCTGCATGTTGATAGAGATAATGTAAAAGACCAACAAGGTAATGTGATGTAGATAATCCTGGTCTGTTACCAAACTGGTATACATCGATCTGTTTCTCAATGTCTTTCAATAACCACTGAGCCATAAAAGATTCAGCCAACTTAGAGAAATGTGAAGTCAAAGCTATAGGACGCAAATTATTTATACAAGGTGGGTGAGATTTTGGAATAGGAGTTACTTGACCGAATCTCCACTGTGAAGGTATAACACCTTGTCTGAAAGAAATATTAAGAATCCTAGTAATCGGTAAACTCAATTCACAGGCAAATTCCCTAATAATACGAACTGGAAGATCATCTTTAACAGATGCTTTATGTAACTGTAATTTCCGTAATCTACAATAGACGTCCCAACAACTAATCTCTGGACTTTCAAATTGAGAAGGTAAAAAGGCTGCTAATGATTTTCTATTTAAAGGAGAAAGATCAGCAGCCATAGACACAAAGAAATCATTTATTGCATTAGCTGCTTGTTTAGAATAGTGATTATTTTGAATGTCAATACCAGGAATCATAATTGGGATATGGTCCTGATTACCGTTTGTAAGTATTTTTATATGTCTATACCAGGCTGATGAATTATTCAACTTTTCCCTTTTAATACGGGTGTTATAATAATTCTTTTTTGCAACAGAAATGGCTTGAACAATTTTATTTCTTAAGTGTCTCCAAACAGTGTCATTTCGTTTTTTAAAAGCTTTTTGTCGATCACGTATGAGCGATTTAATAAAAGGAGTTACCCAAGGTTTATCAGTTTGACTAACTTTCACTTCATGCGAAGGTAAGTATAAATCAAGTTTACTTTTAATGCTATCGATCAACCTGGTATACATTAATGATAAGTCAGAAGTATTTAAAAAAACTTCTTGCCACGTTTGTGCTGTTAACCACTGACCAAACAACCGCAATCCACTGTCCTTCAAAGGACGCACAATTCTATTGTTTTTATCAACAATTTCTTTAGAAACATTAGAAGAATACCAAATAATACAGTTATGATCACTTCTGCCGACTGGAGGGAGAATTAAAATATTTTCATAAAATTCATAAAAGTTTGTAAAAATCTTATCGAGTATATTGTGCCCTCTTGTTGGTTTATTGACCACTTGTTTAAACTTGTCATCTCTCAAAATTTCATCAAAACTTAAATCATTAAAATCGCCGAGTACCGCTATCCCTGCGTCAGGGTATTTAACGAGTAGAGAATCGATTGTTGAAATAACATGATCTGCATAATCAGCCTCATTAGGACTTCTTGGAGGAAAGTACAGTAAACACAAAATAATACAAGAAATTCTCCTTGGTAAATGTGGGGGTCTTAACATGACCCAAATTGCTTCAATATCATCTGGTACTTTGACATCAGTTAAAAGGCGAGGATGAAAAATTACCCCTATCATATGCTTCATTCAATACCTCTACTAAGGTTTCCCCCAAAACTGACCAAAAAGTATAATAAAATTCTACCGTGAAACCGTCATTCCCTGGAGATTTATTGAATTTCATTTCTTTTAAAACACTGAAACATTACACACCCAACACACACACACACACCCACCACGCACGCGCCCACACCTACCCACACATATTTGCGTATTTGTTTGTGTGTGTATTTACATGTACATGTATAAGTTAACAATGAATAACACATAATAAGAGATAATATTTCACCTCTCCAACGGTTATCTTATTTATTATTAACTTTTGAAATTTTCCCCTAGCGCCGCAGGGCAACTGTTATATATATATGTTTTTATTCATGTTGGTGTATCATTCTTTTTATCATTACCATCCTCATTATCATCATCTTCATTTTTATTACACTTATTGTACTTTTATCAATGTCATTCTTACTATTACTTGGCAAGGGTTTATGGATTTGATGTTATAATACACTTTATACTGCTTGATATCTTAAAAAAGTAAAAACATAAACCTTAAAAATGACCCTTTAATAACCTAAATGAAAATTTTAGAGAATGTACTCCGCTGGCGCTATCATTTTGATAATGGTAATGCAAGGATAGCCGTCGACACCACCTCTATCAACACCAACACCACGACCACCATCAACACCACTGTAAGCACCACCACCATCAATACCACAAACACCATTACCACCATACCCCCCCGATCAGCACCAACAACAACCACACTGTACCATGAACAACAGAAGCAGCTGCTGAGCACTGAAGTTGAGGGTTGACGACTGGCGACGTTGTGGTAATTTGTTTTTCATTATTTTGTTTATAGCAAAATGCAAAGCAAAATTATAATGTAATGAACTTACTACAAAAGCAGATCACATGAGGATTGGGGCAGTGCGTGGTGCAACCGAAGATGTATAAACATTTCAGCAAGAAATCAAATTATCTGCGTGATACTGAACCCGTAAGGAGATTGAAATGGGGATCTGGCGTTTGAGCTTGTTTTGACAGTTAATACAATACTTTGACAGATGACACAATGAAGATCTGGGGCAAGGATCTGTTAAAGGCAGAGGGAATATACAAAGTATTGCAATATGTGATAAGAGGCACCTGCTTAGGAAGAAGGGGGCAGGGGGCAAGTGCCCCCCCCCCTTCAAGATGCTTTAATTTTGGACATAAATAAGAGATTTTCAGGAAATGTAACCTTCCGAGAGCAACGTGGTAACCAAGACCCTTCAATTCCTCTTCGATTTTGCAATGGCGGTTTTGGTCATTCAGGGAGTGCATGGAACTCACTGGCCCCAGCCTCTGGGATTAAAAAAAAATGATTTGTTGTTATCTCTATTGTTGTTGTTGTTGTTGATGTTATCTTGTTGTTGTTTTGAGGGTTATTTTGGTTTTTTGCCAAGTGGCATAGGAGCAAATTTTTTTTGAACACCTTTTATTATTTTTTTTTTTTTTACTTGTACTCATATACATATAAGGCGTATGTATATCACGGTTATCTGGAGGCGCCTCCACACCTGCCTCTCATGCGATGAGCCGTAGAGTGCTCATGTGGATAAAAGGGTCAAAATGGAAAGTTGAGCAAAAAGAGGATGAAAAGAGAATCGATATAGGTACTAGAGAAGAAAGGAGATAGGGAAGTGAGTGAACAAAGGGGAGAGCTGAGGGAAATGTAGCGAGGTAAAAGTAGAACAGTCAATGAGAACAGAGTATTCCTTTTTTTCGGTAAACAGAATAAAACAAAAAGGTTTAATCAACAATTACATGTACAAAAAAGAAGAGAACTAAATTGATTTTACTGCTACAAAAACTGGTGGTGGTTGCGGCGGTGCTGCTACTACATACTATGACTAGTAGTAGTAGTCATAGTAGTAGTAGTAGTAGTAGTACTACTACTACTACTACTACTACTACTACTACTACTACTACTATTACAACTACTACTACTACTACTACTACTACTACTACTACTACTACTACTACTACTATTTCTACTATTACTACTACTACTACTACTACTACTACTACTACTACTACTACTACTACTACTACTACTACTACTACTACCTACTACTACTACTACTACTATACTGCTGCTACTGCCGCTGCAGCTAATATTTACTACTGCTGCTGCTGCTGCCTCTGCTGCTGCTGTCAATGATTCGAGGAGATTTTTCATAAATACCAATAGGACGCGAAAAGCCGAAATTTCATAGGAAAATGAATGGGACTGATGAAAGAGAGAAAGAGGGGAGAGAAATGGGATGAGAGAGGGGAATGGGAGATATAGAGGGGAACTAGAGATAGAGAGTGAGTGAGATAGAGGGAGAGAGAGAGAGAGAGATGGTGTTGAGACGGTTTAAATTGTTAACCATTTAAATGTATAAAGGAATGCTTAGAAGTGACAGAATCAAAATGGAAGTCGAGCGAGGGGAGTATTAATCCATGCTAACGAAGAGACCGTTTAACTCGTCAACTCTGAGTTAAGACCCAAATGAAGACACCATACATTATATATGTTCCTACTAAAGTAACAAAATCCGTATATTAGATCAATATCTTGGATGACAAGATGCCAACCTACCGATCAGGCTTCGTTTCACCTCCTGTCACGTGATTGTAATCTAGCTTGGAATTCTTTCAAACTTTATAATTAATGACGCAAGCGGAACTGAATGGTAAGCATGGAAAGCGCTGATCCAGGAGAGGGGGGGGGGGACATTCAGAATTTAATTTGGCTTTTTTTTTCTAGAAAATTCTCTGACAAGCAAAAAAAAAAAGGGGGGGGGGTTACCACTTCAAAGGGGGACATAATCTTGGAGTTGTGTTCTCACGGTTTGACACTTGGGTTTCAAAGGGGGTGCAAACAAACGAAAAAGTTTTTAAAAATCGGCCAGTGAGAAGGGGATGGTCTAAACAGCCGATCGATTCACAATCGATATTTCATAGTGTCATCTTATAGTGGTACAGTGAAACCTGTCTAGAGAGACCGCTCAAGGGAGACAAGAAAAGCGGTCTTTGTGAGCAGGTGGTCTTTATAGACAGGTTCCTTTAATACATGTTTCAATGGGAAATGCTGTTCAAGGGAAACAGAAATTGTGGTCTTTATAGACAGGTGGTCTTTCTATACAGGTGGTCGCTAAAGCAGGTTTGACTGTAGTTCATTCATTTGACTTGCAATAGAAGGGTTGAAGGTTTAAATCCCGAACCGGCAATGCATGCGATAATCTTCATTTGTCACTCGGCGTCCAGGTTCATATAGGTACCTCATATATTTTTTTCCTTGTGACCTTATATTGGGCCGCTCGCCTGTATGAAAATCATGAATTATTATCATCATCATTACAACGAATTCTTTATTACAAATGTAATTATTATTATTATCATAATTATTATTATTATTACTATTACTATCATCTTCATCATCATCGTCATTATTAATGCTGTTATTTTTGTTATTATTATTATTATTTATATTATTATTACCATCATCATTATTATTATTATTATTATTATTATTATTATTATTATTATTTATACTGTCAAACGAGAAAAGGGAGCGAGTATTTTTTGTCTGATATATATATATATATATATATATATATATATACGTCGAAAGCGGAGTTGATTGCTAATAAATGACACGCAACTTATTTTGCCTTTTTTTTTTTTTTTTTTTTTGTTCGTGATATTAATCTCCTGTTTCCCTCTACGCTTCGAATCTTTGGCTTTATCGATGGCGTGTATTATCTCGGTCACACTGCCAAACTGACTCAAAACCGACCGATTCTTGGCCATTGAGGATAAAGAGGGTAACGTAATGTTTAAGGTACATCATCCCTTGTGCAGACTGACACAAATTCCGCGAAACTTTGTACAGGTTTAGTGGACATCCTGTAGATACTGCCTATGAAATTTCAAGGTCACAAGTTCTGCAACTCCTATGCAAGAAATGGAAATCTTGCTTTTGTCGCAGAGGGAGCTATTCAGAAATCAACGCAAGTACATGTACTAGTAACTGTCAAAAAATAATTTTAAGAATTACGCGATTTTTCTTCTACTCGAACAAAAATGAAATTTTACTGAACTGTTGGTATTACTTACTTAAAAGCAAATTATAATCCTTTTCTCATCCCCACAAGTTTTCCAATTATAACAAGTGAATGAGTAAATTACGCAATGCGTAATTAATGTCCCCGCCGGAAGTGCAGATCTGTGGAAATTAACTAGCCTGAACCTTAAAACTTCAGTGAAAAACTTTAGTGAATAAAACAATAATGTTACTGCATGCAAAAAAAGAGAATACCAACAATGCATGTATGCAACTGAAATATAAAACATGAAAACATAATGAACCTTCAGCCATTTTGAATAAATTTGCATAAATTTGCATGACTAATGAATTTCAAAATTCTGTGTAGAAGTTTGGAAGCCCCCACCCAGCCCTATCAGATAAAACAATCGGAATCCAAATCCGATGTGAAATAGAGGAGAAGTAGCATTTTTCGTCAATTTTGAATAAATTTGCATAAATTTGCATAATTAATGAATTTCAAAATTCTGTGTAGAAGTTTGGAAGCCCCCACCCAGCCCTATCAGATAAAACAATCGGAATCCAAATCCGATGTGAAATAGAGGAGAAGTAGCATTTTTCGTCAATTTTGAATAAATTTGCATAAATTTGCATAATTAATGAATTTCAAAATTCTGTGTAGAAGTTTGGAAGCCCCCACCCAGCCCTATCAGATAAAACAATCGGAATCCAAATCCGATGTGAAATAGAGGAGAAGTAGCATATTTCGTCAATTTTGAATAAATTTGCATAAATTTGCATAATTCAAAATAATTCAAAATTCTGTGTAGAAGTTTGGAAGCCCCCACCCAGCCCTATCAGATAAAACAATCGGAATCAAAATCCGATGTGAAATAGAGGAGAAGTAGCATTTTTCGTCAATTTTGAATAAATTTGCATAAATTTGCATAATTAATGAATTTCAAAATTCTGTGTAGAAGTTTGGAAGCCCCCACCCAGCCCTATCAGATAAAACAATCGGAATCAAAATCCGACGTGAAATAGAGGAGAAGTAGCATTTTTCGTCAATTTTGAATAAATTTGCATAAATTTGCATAATTAATGAATTTCAGAATTCTGTGTAGAAGTTTGGAAGCCCCCACCCAGCCCTATCAGATAAAACAATCGGAATCCAAATCCGATGTGAAATAGAGGAGAAGTAGCATTTTTCGTCAATTTTGAATAAATTTGCATAAATTTGCATAATTAATGAATTTCAAAATTCTGTGTAGAAGTTTGGAAGCCCCCACCCAGCCCTATCAGATAAAACAATCAGAATCAAAATCGGCCAAGAAATGACGGAGAAGTAGCATTTTCTAACATTTGAGCACACACGGACAGACGGGCGGACGGACGGACGGACGGACGGACGCATAGACGTATAATAGATTTACTAGACGGAAAGCAGCACGCGCGGAAATCATTACGCGAATGGAATTAGGCCCCGCCTCTTTCGGATCATTTGAAGAGCCCGATAAGCACCCGATACGTTGCATTATTCATATTTCTTGTGCCTGTCAGTTTATTATGAAACTTTGATTGGATGCTAGGTCATGAATATGTACATAATTAGATAGTATCGATCAAAATTTACTTGACCTCAACTTCGTCAATTCGAGCGATCGCCAATAGGGTAAAAATGCCCGGATGTACCGTTTTTGGCGAATTCTCATTCAACTTCCGGGACCTGTGTACTTCCGGTGTATACGGATGCTACAGTAACCGCGGTACACACTTCAGGAATTTTTCTTCAAACTTATCTAATAAAAGTTAAGGTAATCGTAGAATTGTCATGGCGAGCGTTTCTCAAGACTTCAAGAATATGACCGTTCTGCAGCTGAAAGCTTTTCTGACAGAAAGAGGCATTCTATGCAACGGAAAACGCAAACTCGAATTGGAATGGCTAGTACGGAGAGCCGCTGAATGTTACAGCGTTATTGAGCCTTGCGACCGGGAGGCGTCCGGCAGAAAGCGACGACGGGTGCCCGCTGCGGACGGCTCTGTTCGAGACTTAAATGACAAAGCCGTATCTTGGAAAACTAATTTGAGAGGTTATGCACGGCCGCCGGGTCATTCACCGACCGGTCAGATTCCGGAAGTAACTAGGTCACAAAAGCTGTCCCACATTGCATAGCAAACGCACCCCGATACCTGCATCCGGGCATTTTTACCCTATTGGCGATCGCTCGAATTCAAGACCTATTAATTATGCATATTATATGCAATGACGTCATCCGCACGAAATGAGAGATTTTAGTTCAAAAGGACAAGGTGAGTAGAGCTCAAATTATCATTAAATTTCGTACATTTAGTTTATCAATAAAAATAACTTGTACAATTCTAGGTGATCTATGATAATTTATCTACATTTCAAAAGGATTCACAAGAGTTCTTTTGAAAAAGAATTGAAACAATTTTCTCTCGAAATTACAGTTCTAGATGTATCGTCGAGATGTAATTTGACACGGAGATCGCTGTCCTCACACGCTGCGGCTCATGACAGCTACTCGGGCAGTCACGGGCCAGTTTCAGTCACCAGCGCTGTGGCTATTTCGACAGCGTCAAAAATTCAATACATGCAAACAAGTTGGATCTAAAAAGATCTAAACAGATCTAATGTTAGCAAACTCTTTGAATGATGATAGACTATATTGCATAAGCTTTTCCTCATGTTGTTCATCTGTGTGCTGCACATAAGCGCATTCGTTAGTCCAACTTGGACTTGGATCTAACGTAGTCTACCAGACTACGGTTAACGTTAGATTTGGAAACTTTGACTGTGTGGTGCGATTCTACGATTCTACGATTTTGATAAGATATGTAGACCAAAATTAGTGCAGATATAAATTCATTAATGTTACACGAGGTTTACTGTTTTGAACTCTGAATATTTTTTGTAATTTTATTCCATAAACCGAAGTCTGAAGGATAGTCTAGATCTATCTTGAGTAGATGTAGACTTGGCTAGGGCTAAAGCTGTGCATGGGGGACAAAGTCAAAGTAGATCTCTGTTTGATAAGAACTCTGTTCAACTTCACTTTCATGCCTGACTTTTTTTTTTCGTTCTTAAAAGACTTGTATCTACTATATTTGGTTCAATTAATGCCATTTGGTCAATTAAACTGACTGTAAGTTAACTAGAGTCTGATAGACTATGATTATTATATTTTTTTTTTTTGGGGGGGGGGAGGCAAATGTATTTTGGGCAAAAATTCAGTCTGGTGTTAAAGCCAGTTTAGGGATCCCTGTTCAAAATTTCAGTCACTAGAAAGTTTTGTTGCTGAGGCCGTTTCTTTTTCTTTCCCAGAAACTTATGTAGCTTGAATGCAGTTTAATAAACATAAGATAGCTGATGATTATTGAATTTTGACATATGAAAAATAATGGATTGGAATGGAATTTATTTGCCTGATAAAAAAATTAATATCAATGTAGCTATGACTGTAACAAGAAAGACCAAAAAAGTGACAACTCTGTTTCATTTTTTTTTTTAAACAGATCAAAATGGAAAGGAACCCAAGAAATGTTATTCAAACATTGCGCAAACTGTTGACCATACATGATGAAGCAGAAATTTAGCCTAAGTTCTAAATTACAGGTAAGTTTACAGAACATTTCCGGAGTATCTATATGCTTATACTATACATGTATGATGTAATTTGAATCATATTATGATTATCATAAATATTGTAATTTAACAGGAAACAAGGAAATGAAATATAAAAGCAGTTAGGGCTTCCAGGGGTCCCTGAATGTGTTAGTTAAAAGCATATTACAGATACCCTTACTAGTTGCCATTGATTTTTGAATAGCTTGTCCTAAAACTATGCAAACATTTTAAACCATTACCAACAAAGCCCAGCATTGTGTGTAAGCATGGAGAAGAAGGAGAAGATTACTCTTCACATTTATTCACAATACATTCTGTGAAAACGGTCTCTTTTGAGCTTTGATCTATGATCTAAATTAGATGTATTTAGATGTTTGAGAAGATCAAAAAAAGTCAGAATTAGTGGAGTAGAAGTATATATTGTGTACCTCTAAATTACTTTTACTTACACATGTACTTATAAATTTATTCATCCTTTTTTTTACACAGCATGATTCTTTACAATGGATGGTGAAAGAATATTGAGATACACAATCAGGAGAAATGAACAAAGAGCAGATATACTGACCTGCATGATCAAGCTTGGAGAGGTAGGTGTTTACTGTGCATGATTAAATTTGACAATACCCCCCCCCAAAAAAAAAAAAAAAATATATATATATATATATATATCAATATAAAAAATATATGATAGGCCTATATCAATAGTACACAACTTGAAGAGGAAGCAAGTTATTTGAAACGATTGTAATTTCCTTTCCCTTTGACCTGAAAAAGAAGAATTTTAGTCAAATATGGGAATTTTATTTAATTTTTATAGGGATTCATCATTTCCATTTTCATGCTTACAAAAGAACTTAATTTTAATGAATGTTGGTAAAATAGCTTTTTATCAAGCAATATTCACTGCGTTTGAGTCATGCATATATCTGGCACATTGCAGTCCTTTCTTATTGTTTACGACCTAAATAGTTTTTAATTTGTTCCATTTTCTCTTTTCATTCAACAGACCTACGGATTACCACTACAGCTCTTCATTCCTGTTAACTAGATCAGGAGTCTCACGAGTGGATACATGTAATGAAGTTTGGAATTTCATTCAGAATAAAACAATACAGATATCCCTAACAAGGGTTTCTGATTTGGAGGATTTTTGTTGGAATATTACATTTGCTGAAATTCTAAAAAATAAGTGCCTTCAGCTGAATGAAATTTAACAAAACCTAGTAGATTTGATTTATGTCGGTGACCATTTCAACAGTATAATAGAATGAAACAGTTGATACGCCAATTGCTTGAGAACTTGTGAGAAAAACCGAATGTTCATTCAGTGATATACTAAGTGATATGAAAATTTGACTTACCACTAGACTTCTGCAGGGATGTGCAATTTCAAGATTTTCTTCTTTTTTTTTTCTTCAAATTATAAACTTGTTATTTGAATTGATATTTATTGTTATTAAATAGACAACAAAAACAAAAAAGGATTTAGTTCATCTCTTTTATCATGTTAAGGGGATGGAAAGTCATCTATCTAGTTACCTAAAACATTTACATATTCTGAGAGCTTTTTAATTCTAAATTGAATTCTCATTTTAGTGATAATGTTCATGTGATATACTTTTACACAGCGTATTCAAAGGGGGGGGGGGGTTCCATACCTAGAAATGTTATGCAAAGTTTGCGTGAAAGATAAGCCAGAGTTAGAATGGAATGAGAAAGATAAAAAAATGAGAGAAAAAGCAGTGGTATCGCTCGAGGGGGTGGGGGTGGAAGGGGGCATTTCCGGCCCATGCCCCCCTTGATACAAAGTGACATACCTTCAGTATACAACTTCAAGATTGTACCCCCCCCCCCTGCCTCCTTTGAAATGACCTTTTCAACTTGTCAGAGAATTTTCTGCAATGTGTGCCCCATCTTTTACAAAATCCTGGATGCACCCCTGGGGTGGCGAGATGGTAATACACCTTAATATTTGTAATGTTTCAAACTGTCAGTATTTTGGCATGTCAAAAAAATATGGAAATATAAACTTCAGTTTCACTTTTTCATTGTTGGAAATTTGTGGGAATTCTTTTTCTCGGCACAGTTACTATTGCCCATTCAAAATTCTCTAGCGACACCCCTGCGTTTGTGAAAGGAAGAGTGAAGACAATGAGCTTTGACTGGAATGGTCAAACATAAGTTGATGGAAATGAATGGTATTGTATAAGACTTGTGATTGAGTGGTGACTTACAGGCATGAAAGCTGGAAAGGAATGGCAACAGGGTGTATCTGGACCTTGGCGTCAAGAGGGGTTAAAAAAAAAGGCGTTATTATCAATGGCGACAACCCCCCCCCCCCCCCCAGCCTTCCAAAAGTCGCTCAGTGGATCGAGGGGGGGTATCAGATTTTATGGGGTCCAGTTTTCCTCCATAATTCTCTGAAAAGCATTAAAGAAAGAAAAAAAAAAAAAGGTTATCAGTTCCGAAAATAGTTCGCCAGCCCTCCAAAAGTCGCTCGGGGGGGGGGGGGGGGGGGTCGAGAATCTTTTTCAGGAACCAGGGGGGGGGGGGCGTTTCATGAAAGGACTTGTCAGATATTTTATCCAACAAATTTGCTCTCGGTCAATCAGATGCAAGGATTTCAGTAGCTTATAACAGTTGTCGGATAAAATATCCGACAACTTCCTTTGATGAAACGCTCCCCAGGTCATGCGATTATAGTTGTGACAGAAAGTGTCTGGAAGGCACAACTTTTTTTTATCACATGTTTTCCTCCATAATTCTCTGACAAGCAAGAAAAAAAAGTGGGGGAAAAGTTGTCGGAGGGCACTCTGCCCCCCCCCCCCCCCTTCAGCTATGCTAGTGGATTTTTCCTTTTGATAATTAAAAAAAAAGATCCCTTCCAAAAAAGAAAGAAAAAAGGGGGGGCACAACTTTTTTCCCCAGCCCTCCATAAAGACGCTCGGGGGGGGGGGGGGGGTTTAATCACATGTTTTCCCTGACAAGCAAGAAAAAAAAAGTGGGGGAAAAAGTTGTCGGAGGGCACTCTGCCCCCCCCCCCCCTTCAGCTATGCTAGTGGATTGTTCCTTTTGATAATATTTAAAAAAATCCCTTCCAAAAAAAAAACAACCATACACTTATATTATTTAGAAAAAAAAAATCATTTACATCAAGACTAAAGAGAAAAAACCTCAATTAACTAAAGGACCCCATCCCCTCACCCCCAAATGAAGATTATCCTTTCTGTTATGAAAACCATCTTGGAAAAAATCCTATGCTGCATGTTTTTTTTTCTTTCTTTTTTTTCTTCGTTATACATGTATCATTTATTTATTATTTATTTATCATTATCCTTTATGCATATCGAATGAATATATTCACCGGTTTTAAGTATATCAACAAGAAAAGAGACTTATGCCTCTGGTGACTTGTCAAGTAATTTACATTTATTTTTACATTGTCTGTATCCATGATTAGATTTGATTCGGTCTGTCCGGTAACATTTTTAGCTTTATTTACTTGTTTATAAATTTGCAAAGCGATATATTTTGATTCGGAGATCGATTACAATTAAAGTGCATTGACCGAGCGCCGTCTGCCACAATTAGAAATTACCGACGCTGATTCGCCGAATCTGTACGTTGAAGCGATGAATACATTACCATAAATGCATATATTACTGAATTTGACCTTTCTTACTGCGCATGCTCTAAGCTGATGCACGCAAATGTTACTCTCGGGGAGCATCTTACAAAATGAATCATGCATTTACGCTCATGAATTATGCAAAGTGCTTATCGGGCCTTCTAATGGACCCCGACAAGATGGCGGACCTTTAGGGGCCTGGACGGACGGACACACACACACACGCACACACGAACGGAGCCCGTTTCATAGTCCCCTCGCGAACTTCGTTCGGCGGGGACAATTATTGTGTAACTTATCGAATAATCACACAATTTCAAAAATTAGGGCTCCAAAGCGGATGAAGTACCTTTAAAATTCGGTTGGGGGGGGGGGGCGTTTCGTTGGTGTGATTGAGGTATAATCCATACTTACACTATTCAGTCTGAGGGCGTACTAGACGACTGAGAGGGTACTTAGAAGGTGTAATATCCCTGCACTAGGGCCCTTTGAGAGTATTTGATGAAAAGGGATCTACTATTAAATGAGTACTGGTCACGTGACTACATTGAGAAAGAAACTATTTGGAAACAATTGGAAAAGGTTGATTATGTAGGACAAAAGAACTTATCTATACTGTGAGGTTTTTTGGAATCATCTAAATCATAATAAACTGACCCCAGGTTTATAAATATCACACGCACTGCACTACACACACACACACATGTGGCATGAAAATTTGGTCAAATCATTTCAGCTATTTCTCGTCATATTTCGAATATGAGGGCATTCAAAGAGTAATCCTTTTCAGGGGTCATTTTCTATACTGTCATGATATTCTTCCAAACTGACATGAAAGAACGAGAAAAAGCTCACAATTTTTTTATCGCCATTACCAGAATTCAACCATATCTTTGAATTACCTATATTACCTAAATTGGCAAAAACCGTATTAATTCTTTGGTTTAAAATCTGTCAAGGTCGGAAAAATGCACCGGTTCTTGTATATTCCTGGTTCTAATATAAGTTTGGTATTCTACTTACTAAATAAACCCAACGCTCCGTCTAAAGTCATGTTTTACATAAGGAAAACGATAAACTTCGTTCTAACTTCCTTTGTTAAAACTCGACTTTACACCCAGGGTCGTGTATAAATTTAAGCAGAATACGGGCCGTTTACTCAAAATTAGATCCCAAAAATGGAAATGCATTCAATACACCTTAACTCCAAGCATATATTAAATTTCAAGTGCATTTTCTTTTTGGTTTAGGCAACACGATTTAAACATTAGATCCCTATACACATTACAATCATGTAGAAATTCATCATGACTGGCGCCACGGATTCGATATTGAGTCCTCGTCTTAGAGATAATAAGTCGAATCTTTTCTTCAAGAGCACTTCTTTTTCTTAAGGTAGCGCAATGTCGGGATTCAATTTGAGTAAGATGAAAGCTAATGGCCGGTTAACCTGTAAGTAGAAAGAAACTTGACAAGATTTTTATCAAAATTAGATTCTTTTAAAGAAAGTATTTAGACTAGTTTCCGTTTAAAGCTCACTACTTTCTTAGACGGCAAAAAATTGACTGCTGTTATTATGAGAATATTGTAAAGTCAGGTTATCCTTGCATGATGAAAATGAATCACATTGTATAAGAATGGATATTGTTGTCCTTGCATAATGGAAATAAATCACATCGTAGAAGAATAGATATTGTCAATCAGTTTTAATCCGAGTTTTACAGAGCACTAAATGGTAAATTTAGGCAATACTAAGTCAGAATTATCCCCACTCGAAATGTTAAGACGTTCCCCCCCCCCCCCCACTACTTTCCTTTGAACATTTTTTTCGCACACATTATTCCCTAAGATGAAGAATGCTGATCGCATCTGTTTTCATATTATTCATATTCTGCGGAATGAATTATCAAAACAAGATATCATGAATAAGATTTCACAACAAAATATCTGGAAATTCGCACAGAATTGAACTGAATACACTGAGATTGCGACTTTAACATCTTTAAATAACCAATTAAAAATAAAAAATAAAAAAGAGAGGAATTGAAGAAAAGTAATAAATACCATAAACAAAAAACCTGGGGCGGTATTCTGAGATTCATTTTATCTCAAATAAAATCTGAGATTTTTAGTCAGTGAAATGAAATACCCTTAAAATCTCTTTAAATCGGTATTCTGAGAACCATTTTAGCGAGATTTTATCTCCTCTAAGACACGCCAGTTTATAATGCCTTAACCAATGAAAAATGTTAGATATTACTTTCATCATGCTCAGCCACTAGAATTGCTCTCTGCCAATCTCTTGGGCAAGAGAGCACGATTTTTTTCTTAATTTATATTTTTATTTATTTATTCATTTACATATTTATTTTACAATATTCAATACGCGTGCCTCAAAGCGCAAACACGCATTTTGCTAAGATTTCCTTGAAAATGACTGAGGTACTTTCCAAGGTTTTAGAAGACCATTACAAGCATTATTGCAAGTGTGATATTAGTTGGCAAAAATCTTGAAATAGAATTCGATAATCATATAAAATGGTTGCTTGAGAAGTATAATCAGTTCTCAGTATCTTTTTGTTTATTTTGATCGCACGGCTAGCACCATACTTGTACAAAAATATCGCACTCACCGTGCATCCAAGAGATAAAATAGCCCCTACCCGGTTTTAAGTTTTATTTTACCTTTCCCACAAATATGATTGGTGTAAGCTTTTAGCACTGCTAGCATCATGCGTACATGTATAAGCACACAAGAGGTAGGAGACTGAGATAAAATATGAGATAAAATCCAAGATAAACAGTGGTCTCAGAATACTAATTTTTTTTAAAAGATAAAATAAGAAAAAAGTAGAGATAAAACGGTGCTCACAATTCCACCCCTGATAATTAAAAGAATGAAAGAAAGAGGAAAAAGGAAGAAGAAGAAGAAGAAGAAGAAGAAGAAGAAGAAGAAGAAGAAGAAGAAGAAGAAGAAGAAGAAGAAGAAGAAGAAGAAGAAGAAGAAGAAGAAGAAGAAGAAGAAGAAGAAGAAGAAGAAGAAGAAGAAGAAGAAGAAGAAGAAGAAGAAGAAGAAGAAGAAGAAGAAGAAGAAGAAGATGTTTACCTGGGAAGATTAAGAAAGAATTGGAAAAAAGTTTTTTTTTTTTAACACAACAAGAAGATGAAGAAATAATAAGTACAGGTAGAACATTACGAAAAGAAAGAAGAAAAAGAAAACAAAAAAGGGGAAAATTAAATAATACATCAACACTAGCTTTTACCCGGAGACATGGCAGATGGGCCTTTCAAAATGACGAGAATAAAACGTAAACCCAGACGGTTCTATTCATAGCTTTGTTAATCCATGAATTCTTTCGATCCTAATTGTACCTCGTATTACATTCTAGCTTTGATCAGTATGCATATGGTTTAGCCTAAGCTCTGATCCGGTATCGCTGGTGTAATATTGGGCAGCTAGAATGCCCAAGCCCCGGGGTAGACATTGGGTATTGATGAATTCTTCGCGACGTGAATGCTTTTCCAACTGCAAGGTGAATCCTTGTTACACGTTGTCCTTTGACACATACCCCACTAGAATATCAACGTAATGATAGGCGCTTTGACACTATTAATCAGTTTATTGCCACTTTAATTGCAAGGAGGGGCCAAAACGTTATCTTGAAATTTCCCAGCCGAGTGGATATTGGGAATTTCCCAAGGTGTATTTCCTCCCACAGAGATATTAGGATATTTGTAAATAGTGTATATATTACAGCAAATTATGGCTCTGTTCTTTCAGAGGCAGTAGGGAACAGAGGCGGGTTCAGGACTCAGCAGCCGGGGTTACTTCTTCTTTTTCTTAAGTTTTTCCCTTTTTTTTTTTGTGAAATACAAACTTCCTAAGAGACAAAAAGGAATATCACATTAAATTTGTGCGGTGTTCTCTAGCATGTCTGGTGTCTAAATTGCTGCCGATGGGGAGTTGGCTCCTTTTTGTGTAATGTGTGCTTATAGTGTGGTCGCATTAGTTTTTTGAGATAAACGATTAAAAGTTCAAACATATTCTCTATCACATTCGGATAGAGTATCCATACGTTATTTTGGTCTTTTCTAACAGATCGGTTTGCGCGAAGGTATTCCCGAATGGGAATTGTTATTACATGTAGGTGAACTGAAATTTTGCCAGGTCACATGCTGGCAAAAAGAGAAGAAAATTCGGTTGTTACTTGCGCTGAGGTTTGAAAAGTAAACCACTCTCACTTTCGGCGATTGTAGCTTTTACGCAGCCCAAACATGCCAAATGGCACTTTGAGTGGATGTGCAAGACAGTGCGCGACTGAAAAGCACACAAAATCCCAGGCCTTCTCCTGAAAAAAAGTTTGAACTCTGTGATCTTGACATGAATTTCATGGTAGAGAGAAACTTGAATTCTGTAGACTGCAATACCCTAGAAATCGGATTCAGGCTTGTGCATGCACATTCTCCACTCCCCCGGGAGCATTCCCGTCAGGCATAATTTCCGGACGGTCACAATGCTAAACAAACCGCGATGAATTTTCGCATCCTATACCCATTCGACACCTGAGGGGAGGGGAGCAATGTAGATGAAATGTCTTGATTAAAGGCACAGGTGAAGAGGATCGAACCCATGACCTTCACATCTCCAGTCATTTGTTCAAATCACTTGACTACGACACCTATACTTCCCTTTCAAGACAATTGACCACATGTTGTGGTTTGGCTCAATAACTTCTGATTCAGAACTCTAAAAAGTTTCTGCACACACTATGTCCATTTTTGTTTCATGACCATAATTGCGTTTAATCGCCAGGAATTTTAGAAACGAGAATAAGCTTTGAAATCTGTAAATTGGCAACACATCGAAAGGTTCAAAATCTTTCTGTTTTTCGTCAAAATTGGCAATTTTGTCAACTTTTCGACATATTTCTGACCATATATTGTTTTCAAAGAAATTACACCTGATTATAACCTTTTAGCAAATAAAAGAAAAATATACTTTTGCCAATTTGAAGAACAAAATGTGATCAATTTAGCCCTCAAATAATTCCTGTATTCTGGTATAGGTTGCCAATGATTTGGAAGCTATCTCATTCCTTTTCATTCCTAGCTGTAATTGCAGTGGCCACATTGAAAGGGTTTCTCTTCAGATGCCTTCATAATATGATTAGAAAGAGTCCAAACTTTAGACCAACTAACTTTTGAAGCCATATTCTTTTCCCCTCTCATACACCCAAATATGTGTTCTGTGGTTTCAATATCATGTTTTTTTTCTTTGTTTCTTTTTTCTTCTTCATCGGTGCCCCCCCCCCTTTCCCCTTCTTGTTTAAAGAAAATCTTGCTCATGCATTCTCTTGTTTCTCCTTCTCTCGTTTCTTATCTTTCCCTGTGTATCCTATCCTTGAATGTAATTTTTCTTGCTAAAAAGAATCTTGCTGATTTTCATCAAGATGTAATAAATTTGATAAAATTATGTTGATAGTAAAATCTCACAATACACAAATAACGCTCATCCATCCCCACTTGCCACTGATTTTGGAGGGAAAAAAAGGCGCAACGACCACAAAATGTCTGTCTTAATTAGGGGAATATATGATAGGGCATTCATACCTAGAGCAGTTAGTGAATTTAAATATCAATATTTATTTGGAATCGAGATTAGAATCTCACTAATTTCATGTGTGTGAATCCGATAATCTCACTAAATAGTGAGATTCTGATCGCGATCAGAATCTCGCTTTGTCCGTGTGTGTGCGTGTCCGTGTGAGTGTCCGTGTTTGTGTGTCTTCTTTTTTTGCTAAAAAAGGGGGAAAAATATTGAGAAAAGGTGTTATTTCAGATACTGTGTTTATTGTCAAAATTCCTGATCTGCGTGTAAAATGAATGTTTGTTTTTTGTTGTTGTTGTTGTTTTTTCTATGTCAACATGACATGGCCGCCTTTTTTGTCGAAAATGACACTGTTGTTGGTCAAATCTTAACAAGATTTTTCAATGACACACATACTCTTTAGAACATCAGGAATAACATACGGTTACGCATTTTTAGAGGAAAACAAAAGAAATGCTTGTTCAATTTTAAGTCGAACGTTAGGTGCACAGACATAGGGCTCTCCGTCCTACGAAATGAATGGCAGGTGGCGGGGATGGATAGCTTATACTCACTGACAAGATTGCGTGTTATAAGATACAGAAATGTTCAGTGCATTACTAAAACCGCGGCATATTTGAACGAGCTTTGACTTTCGCTTTGAGTGTGGAGTTCTTTGGATGCGTTCTTCACGTCTCTTTCCTATCTAATATCGGAAGCGGAAAGGCAGGAAAGACATGGAATCTTCCCTCAGCTCAAGAGGGTTTCTAAAGGGATTACTTGGGATGTGATACGGAGGGGCTTGGAGGGGTGTGGATTCGGCCACATGGGTGGACATCCTGGAGGAGAACACGAGGGAATGAGGTAAAAGACGAAATCGAGGACAATGGCTGACGCGAGGTAATAAGAACGAAATCGAGGGTAATGGCCGGGCCCGGGCCGGCGTAGAAAGGGGAGAAGGGACTGTTGAAGGTGGGACCAACTCCTGTCCCCCTGCTCTCTCTTCCTATCTCTCTCTCTCTCTCTCTTTTCATCCTCCCAATATTTCCGCTGCTTCTCTCCCCCCCCCCCCCCCCCCCGACACCAGCGGAAAAACGCTTCGCCGCAGAAAGTGGAAGTACTGTAATTAAAGTTTTAAATAAAACTTGAACTTCACACTTAATATATATTTTTTTCACATCGCTTCTTGTCATAAACACTATAAAGTATCTTCTTAATAAAATGTCATTTGCAACGGTTATTGATCGCGATATTCCTTCCCATTTTCATTCCTTTGAGGAATGCATTTCCTTGCTTTATTTTTGTATCGTTTCTCTTTTTCATAGTGGAGTGGTCGAATACTTTTATTCAAAACACGACTTCATACGTTTCAAATTTTGGATTCTTTTACCTTTTCCCTCCCAAATGGCACTGTGCAATATCCTTTCATGATATCGCATTCATTTAAAGTGATGAAATATTATACAGCACCCCGGGTTTTTAAGGATAAAGTCCCGCTATTTTCCTCTTGCTTTCATCCCCGAAAGACCAATGTACTCTCTCATACCTTTATTTTTTAATGATTGAATATTCTTTTCAAAATGAACCTTTCTTTGCATTTTAAATCTCATAATCTTTTCGTTGCTCTGGGCGGGACGAATACTGGGGGAAAGGGGATGATTTAGATTTGTATATGATCCTATAAGATATCAAATTCATTTGATTCCGTTTTCAAAGTAAGCATTCATCTTTGAGCGACTATATATAGAATACAAAGAACATTGGCTTACGAGCACAGTTTTGCAAGGGATAATGTTTCTTTCCCGAATATAAACTTTCCAGTTTCTGAATTATATTATTAAAGCTAGTGAAAAGAGGATCCTTCGCAATGAAAAAAAAAAAAATTACTGGTAGATATAGGATATAAATATATACTTATAGGCCTAGACCGCCTCGCTGCCTGGGTATGAGGTGACGTTTGCCCGAATATTTTGAGAGTACAAAATACTCCCCAAATGAAATAACGTAACCTGGTAACTTACTTCTGAGTCTCTGTCCTTGAAATCCTCTGTCCGAAATCGAGATAAGTTTGTCTTCTTCTCCCGTACCCCCTGGCCCTTCGATCTCCCTCTGTCTCTGTCTCTCTGTCTCTCTTTTTCTCTCCCCTACATTATAAGAATACCCTATTCATTTCTCAAATTATTATTATTATTATTATTATTATAATTTGATGTAGGCCTGCATCAAAAAAAAAATTGATTTGAACGAAACTGTAGATAATTGTTAAATATGTATTACATTATTTATTGTGTGTATTCATAACGGCACATTTTATACATAACCTTGCGGGAAACTATACACACACTATACGAGCCCAACTTTTCTGTTCCTCTCCTTGTTTATCTATATTCTAACAATTTTTGAGTCCACAAAAATAGATTAAGAAATTTGTTGGTAACAAATTCATGAAAAACTTTACATCTTTGTTTTAGTTAAGTACAATTTTAAAAAGAAGGTTGAGTTCTGGTAAAGTTAAAAAATAATCCGTGAGCTTTCTTAATTCTTTCATTCTATTTTATGTCAGTTTTGAAAGAATATCATAGGAGAAATGTCTCCCGGCAAAAGACTGCTGTTCAAATGTCCTCATATCTTCGAAATATGGCAAGAAATAGCTTGAACGTTTCAACCAAACTTTTTTGCCACATGGGTGTGTAGTCCCATATTCCAATTCATCTGTGTAACTTTCAGCAACATGTTGCGTTGTTGTTGTTTGTTTGTTGGTTTCCTTGTCATTTTGATGATTCCAAAACCACACAGTGTACACCAATTCGAATAATCACCCTTTTCCCAACTGCTTCCAGACACTTTCTGTCACAACTATAATCGCATGACCTGGGGAGCGTTTCATCAAAGGAAGTTGTCGGATATTTCATCCGACAACTGTTATAAGCTACTGAAATCCTTGCATCTGATTGGCTGAGAGCAAATTTGTTGGATAAAATATCTGACAAGTCCTTTCATGAAACGCCCCCCAGAACTCAACTTTATCTTTAAATGTTATTTCTGTTAAAGTGAAAACAATAAACGTGAAACGTGACACTATGTGTATGTCCTGTAATAATCGAGGGAGCAACAAATATCACGAAAATATCCACAAAAGGTAGACATAATATCACTCTACTGGGTATGAAATAACGTCTTTCATTGCTAAGAGAGAAGAAATATCCTCTCTGGTTTCAGACCCACCAATTTATCAGCAATTTCCTGATTGCAAATGCTCTTAGCAAATCGAGCTTTGTTGATTTTTCTTCACATCTAAAACTGCTTACGGCTATATAGGTGTACTCTCCCAAATGATTTAAAAAGAAATACATGAACTTTCAAAAAAGCGCGTCACTCTATTCTCCATTTTCTATTTCCCTAAAGATATTGATAGTATATTATCCTATCTTTTCTCTTTAATGAGAGGCACTTGAGAAAATAAAAACGTTAAGAGATATATTTGCTTTTCTACTTCCATATAATTAATCCCTTTTGCGTATTTTGCTCTGAAGACGATTTATCTTAATCTTCTTTTTTTTTTCGTATTTTTCCCAAATGACAGTGAGGAAGGAATTGTCCATAGAATCAATTTAAGGTTCATTACAAGATAACATACGGTATACATCATTCATAAGACTCTGATTTGACAGATCTATGTACAGTAGCCTATATAAATGGAAAAAAAAATAATATGAAGCAGGTCAAAGGTCATATTAGTGAATCTTATTGGAATGCGTGTTCGAATGGGTGTATTTCATTATACTTGTTCCCCATGTTTTTCCTTGTTATGGTAAAAATGTATTTCACTTTCTAATTTTAACAGTTGTCTAAACTTGCAATGAGGCTTTGAAAGGCGAAACTCCATGTTTGACTAATTAACACTCTATCATCTTTTTAGGAAGATGAAAGAGTCATCAAAAGCGTTAGAAAATCTTTTAAAAAATATACAGATATTAAAGAATAATTATGATTATAATCATAACAACAACAAAAATAACAAAAATATGAATAATGATAAAAAATATTTTTAATGATAATAGTAATGATAATAATAATAATAATAATGATAATAAAAGTAATAGTAATAACAATGATAATAATAACATTAATAATAATAATACTGATAACACTGAAAATATTTATACATGATGCGCGAAAATAACTTTCGAAGTCAATGAACCCAAAATTCAGGCTACAATTCTTTTCAGCGTTCTCACATTTCTCAAGTTGCCCTTCAGCCGTAACAGCTGTAGCATATGTTCAGATTGTTCAGATATTGAGACGAGATGTATACAATGCCGAGGAGAAAAAAAAGTATGCGCTGGGGCTGAGACTTTTCATAGAATAATATCACGCATTGGCCATATCATTTTCATTCAAAATTAAAAGTTGAGAAAATGAGACGTTTACAAGTACATGATTTAACGATATTGAACAGGAAAAAGAAGAAAAAGATAAAGGAAAATGTTTGTTATAACTTGAAGGTACAAGATTGTGTTCAGCAGATATCGAAGTATAAAAAATATATATAAACATGTATAGGAACAACTTTTCATCATGGCGTGCAGTGCATAATTACATTAACATTCCAAAAGAAATGATTGTTATGATTACACCGTGTTGCCATAAAAAATTGATATCATTGAGGCCATAGAATGCCACAAACACGAAATACTGTAAAATATAAAGTGTACAAGAAGAGACCAAAGTTTTAATATTGTTACTGTTACTGGTGGAGGCCTAGATGACAACTTGAACAAAACTAATATTGTTAGGATCAAATGTGAAAATTGAAAATTAATCTGTTGCTAAAAGGACATGGCGTCCAACGGAACTTAAACTATTGATAATGAATGGCATCTAATGAGTAACACTGTGACACTGTGACAAGGGGCACGCCGACTCGTGCGCAGCCGCCCACTAAATCGAATGACAAAAAACAACAACAAACAGACAAACAAACAAACAAATAAGGGGAACAAAAGTAGAGGGGAAAACAACATGAAAAGAAGATGATAAAAAAAAAATCCTCTAACACCCTACCCTCATGCTATGGTCTAGATTTCTAGCATTTCATCCACATAATATATCCGTTACTCATACCCCACCCCAACTACATCACTGGAAAAAAACACACACAAAAAAAACATGTGATACGTTTAATTCATCAACCTCGATAGACTGATTCATTGGCATTGTTGGAATCTAGACAATTTAATCAATTTCTTAAATTAATTCATTGCCATTGTCTGGAATGAAAGCCTACAACCAATTAAATGGGGAACGTCTAATAAAGTACCAAAGTGCTGACGTCATATCTTTGCTAGTCGTCCAGGATATTGTTTCCAAACAACAAAGCCCACGCGCATGAGGTTCATTCAAGCAACGGGTTGGAGCAAGGCAAATTCAGTGTTTGGCACTGGTGTGATCGCAAAGTTGTTTGGAACCAGCAAATTTGACAATTTGGCCGGTATGACGTCACACTTCGGTACTCTATACCATAAAAATTTGATTTTCGTTATCGAAATCATAATGATCTTCGATTTTAAGTTCCAGGAGTGAAAATCCACTGTTTTTCTGGTGTCATATATATATATATATATATATATATACATGATATAAATGATCGCATAAGGCGTGAAGCTCGGAGTAGCAACCATGCTCCATTAGTCTGTCTTATACCATTATATATATATATATATATATATATATATATATATATATATATATATATATATATATATATATATATATACATATATATATAATTGTAAGGAAATAACATATACAACAGCTTTAGCAACTCTCGTGGAAATAATTATAATTGTGAGAAATGAAAATGAGAGAATAATGGTTGCGTAGCTTAAATCAAAGTTCCCCAGAGCTGTCCTCCCTTTTTGAATTTTTGCAAAGGTTGAAAAAATGTCTCCGGGTAATCGATTCCCGGCGGAGACATTTTTTCAACCTTTGCAAAAATTCAAAAAGGGTGGACAGCTCTGGGGAACTTTGATTTAAGCTACGCAACCATTATTCTCTCATTTTCATTTCTCACAATTATAATTATTTCCACGAGAGTTGCTAAAGCTGTTGTATATGTTATTTCCTTACAATTGTTTATAATGATTAATATTCTAATGTATACATGTATCTCAAAGCATTCGCTTGGATCCAGCTGAGGCATGCGGCTTGTCTTTGTTCAAAACTCACCTGCCCCCGTCAAAGGAATTAATTATTAATAAGGTTGAAGATTTGTCAATCTGTCGGTCAATTGAATCTGGTGTCGCCGAAATCACTGGCCGTCTCCGTGGTCTAGTGGTTAAGGCATTGGCGTTCTAAGCCAACGACCCGGGTTCGATTCCCGGCGGAGACATTTTTTCAACCTTTGCAAAAATTCAAAAAGGGAGGACAGCTCTGGGGAACTTTGATTTAAGCTACGCAACCATTATTCTCTCATTTTCATTTCTCACAATTATATATATATATATATACATATACATATATATAATATATATATATATATAATATATATATATATATATATATATATATATATATATATATATATATATATATATATATATATATATATAATATATATATATATATAATATATATATATATTATATATATATAATATATATATATATATATATATATATATATATATATATATATATATATATATATATATATATATATATATGACACCACTTCTTTTACTCTCTCTTTTACTTTTTTTACTTTCTCTTGTCTCTCTCCTTACTTTTTTTTCTCATTCTCTCCTTTACTTCTCTCGTTTTTTCTACTCTCTTCCTATCCTTTACTTCTCTCGTTTTTTCTACTGTCTTCCTATCCTTAGCTCTCTTTTTTTTCTGCTTCACTGTCTTTCACACCCTATCTATATATATCTCTCTCTCCCTCTCCCTCTCTCTCCTTTCCTTTCTCTCTCTCTCTCTCTCTCTCTCTCTCTCTCTTCTCGCACCTTGACTTTGTTGCTTATTTACACTTGTCGGGTTGACAATATTAATTACTATGCACTCATCCTTAGTGCATATATACAGTGCGTCCCAGCAAAAACGAAACCTTAAAACAAAGGGTTATTGTGACCACACTATGTGCTCTATGACAATAATTATCTATTTTCCAAAAACTAGAAGTATTATGCTTTTAAATGATACCTTGATGGCATCCATCTGTACATTCTTTACCGAGCAGCAGCATTTTGAAAATGACATGTAAAAACTCAGTTGTGCCAGATTTGGGTAAAACCGTAAAAACGTTAGGATAACATGCAAACATGACACAAGGGAAATACCAGCTTTAAGAGATATGATACGTGAAATTCCTTCGTGTGATGACATGCATTCAATCAGAAATTCATAAATCACGGGTTGATACCAATTTCCAGTGGTGGCAGGGGTGTACGCCCCCAAAATTTTCTAAATCAGTAAATATCCTTCAAAAGATGAAAAAGTGTCCCTCCTGTGATAGAAAAGGTGCCCCTCCTGAGGTGGGAAATTACCATAATCTTGATATTTTTTTCTGCCTTATGTGCCCTTTCAACCTTGTATTTCCTTTTGATGACAATGAAAAGTGTCACTAAGTTTACTTTTATGAAAAATATCACCAGTCCTTTCTGTCCGCTTTGTTCTTAAAAGAAATTGCAGTTCTTCAAAATTCAAAAATTTCGATTGCAGGTACCATTTCAATACAAAGTCTGCCCTTTCTTTACCCCCCAACATCAACAAAACATTGACTATCTTTTAGTTCATGACGAGGGCATTATCCTTACCATCGTCATTGAAAGAAACACATGAAAACAGTCTTCTCGCAGGGTTTTAAAAGTCATGTTACATTTTGGGTTATGTTCGCATGTGATCCTAACGTTTTCACGGTTTTACCCAAATCTGGCACAACTGAGTTTTTACATGTCATTTTCAAAATGCTGCTGCTCGGTAAAGAATGTACGGATGGATGCCATCAAGGTATCATTTAAAAGCAAAATACTTCTAGTGTATGGAAAATGAATAATCATTGTCATAGAGCACATAGTGTGGTCACAATAACCCTTTGTTTTAGGGTTTCGTTTTTTTCTGGGACGCACTTTATATATATATGTATGTATTAGGGATCACTTCGCTTGGAGTGGAAATCCACTCTCAAAAGATTAATTGAATCTTGCGGGTGGATTCAACTCCAAATGAATTAGTGATCCCTAACATGACTCCAGAAACTAATGGAATTCTACTCCTCTTTATTAATATTTAGGGACAGGACGGTTTGAAAGAATGAATACATACAAAGGCAGGCATAATCTGAAGAAAGGGCGAGATTTTTATTTTTAAGGGAGACAAAAATAATGATAGAAAGAGAAATGTAGAGAGAAGGGGGTTTGATCATTACAACATAGAGTAGAAACCATGAATGAGGGGGGGGGGGATTTAATAGTGTAAGATGACGTAGTTGTAGACACATTTGAAAGGTCAGAAGGGTTAAAAATAATATGTATATAAACGAGTACAAAAATAAAGAATTTGAAAAGAAGAGTAAGAGCAAAATACCAAAAATGGTATTACAGAAAGAAAAACAAAATCTCGTATTATGAAATACGTTTTAAGTTGGACTGGATTTGATTGGAAATCAAAAGAGAAAAGCGTGTAACTTGGAGCAAGACACTGAACTCTACACTACAATCAAAATGGCTGCTGTTATACTGCCGATGGCGTCACGATTCCCTAGCCAATTAGCATGCAGCGATCGATCGAGCCCATTCCATTTAGTGTAGAGTTCGGTGGGATCAAGAATACGGTTTGTAAATTGCTCTCTCGACCGAGATGGCGCAGTTGTACTAGGGGTAGACGTACAACATCAATATATCGACTCTGTGGTATCAATTTGCTTGGTGAAATGCCGTGAGTCTACATGTAACAGTAACTACATCGTGGGTAGAGCCTTTGAGAAGGCACAGGTACCATGGGGCGGGGGAGAGGGCGGTAATGATAATAATGTGAACGCCTAACTTCAACTACGCACGCGTGCGCGCGCACCCCATGCATGATGAATTTATTTTTATGTAATTAACTTGCACCATGCCAAATATGGTTATGTTATGACATCAAATTGCAAAGATATAAAAAAATACTGGACGTATAAAAACAAAATTGCGCATACATGTCGTTACGATGCAGTGACTGAGTAGAAAAAGTAAGGATGTCCAGAGGTTAACTAAATCTACTATTTGAATTTGAAAAGATCTGAAGAAGCGGTTTTTTTAGACATTGTGCGTACAAAAAAGTGAGTAGAGATAAAACAGACAAAATATTTTACAAAATGGCGCCTAGATGACGTCACGAGGGGGGGGGGGGATATGTGGAAAAGTTACACTTCCGAGACAATGACCCTATCTACCATTGTGCCAAATCTGACTAAATTTGAACTAGCCGTTTTTGAGATATTGTGCGTAAAATGAAGTAGACAACAAATATTTCACTAGAGTTGAACAAGTATAATACGGCAGTTGGGCTGCAGAACAGTCATGAAACGAGGAGTGATTGGCAATATAAGAATGGAAAGGTGCACTTATTAGAAAGTGAAAAGGGAATAATCTTTAACTAAAAAAATACAGGGGTATTTTTCAGATTTGAAAAGGGAGAATTGTCAAAATGGGAAAAGGGCAATGGGGGAAAAAGACACCTGTCAGAAGTGAAAAAAAAAAAAAAAAAGGCACATATCGAAATGTAAATGGGGCATTTATAAGAAAGGGTCACTTATCAGAAGTAAAGAGGGGTTTGATAGTCATCAGATTTGAAAAAAGGGCACTCAACAAGAGGGCAAAAGGGGACTTAATGGAAAGAAAAATAAGTCCTTATCAGATTTTTAAAAGAGCACTTATCAGAAAGGGAAAAGACACTCATTCAAAAGTAAAAAGGAACATTTTCATGAAACGGGCATTTCTTTTTAAGGCAAAAGGGGCACTTATCGGAGTAAAAAGGCGTACCTTTTCAAAAGTAAAAAGAAGCACTTTTGGGGTGCTTGAAAAAGTGGGTGGGTTAACGAACAGCGTGCCCTCTCGCAGCATAAAAACGTGCACAATCTGCGGTTGAATTTCCCTTTAAAAGTAATGCTAAAACAGTAAGATCAGTCATTACCATGCTTTATAAGGCACTAAAAAAGGATATTGACGGGCGCATGCGCGTACGCGCGGAAAAATGTGAAATGCTTGAATTGGCCTGAAACAAGCCCAAAATTGATTCCAGACCATCTTGAGTATTTTCAAGTTTTGCGAGGGCGTAACTTCACTGACGCGCAAGTACGCGCACGCACCATATGATGAATTTAATTCTTATCTAATTAACTTTCATGTTGCCAAATATGGTTATGTTATGATTTGCTATTGCAGAGATACATAGCACATGTCGGATTTTTACAAAATGGCGCCTAGATAGCGCCACGATGCAATGAGAAGTGCGAAGTACACCGGCATCTCGATATGTGAACAAATAATGTGTTCATATCAGTGACTCTATGAAGAACGCGGAGATCTCATCATGTGAACACACCATCTGAATTTTGACCTATGCATGGTTTTGACCTTTGTCGAGGTCCCTGGCATATCGAGTCACTAAGGAGTGAGGAATTCGGGGAGTTTTGTCTTGAGAGGGAAGATGTAATGTGGCTAGGTACGAGACTAGGCTCAAACACATTGAACATACATGCACAGTACGACGCTATCCTGGGTATGGAATACGTCGATCTAGACTGCTTGTTTCGTTAATACTATTCATTAATAGACCATCAATCATACATTTGCACTGTTACAAAAGATGAGGAGAAAACCTTTAATCTGTTACTCGTTGCACGTCGTTAAAGCTAACTTCTGTACCAGAGATATAGCCCCCCCCCCCCCCCCCCCCCATCGAACAAGCATAATTCATTCCCCCTTTTGAATTACATATTTCTTGGTATTTCGAAGATTTAAAAAAAAATCTTTGAATCATAGTTATCACACTTTGTTTTGCATCATTGATTGAATGATTGATTTCAGGACTTTTACTGATCAAATTCCATTCTCGCAGCCCGAAGTCTGAATTGCAATGGTTACAATGTAATGTACAGGATAAAAACAATGATACAATGTTCAATCAGTTTCACACACTACTTGTCAAAATATGGAATTATTCAACATTTTAGTAATAATATTTTTATTACATTATCAAAAGACGAATAAATTTCAACTTCAGTTATACAAATTAAAAATGACATTTCAAGAATATTCATATCTCGTGATAGAGAATTTACTTTTTATACATTGATATAAGATAATTGCAAATGCATTAAAGGGAAATCCAACCTTAACAGCAAGTTGCTTTGAAAGAAAGAGGAAAAATCAGAGAAGCAGAATGGTGAAAGTTTGAACGAAATCGGACAAGCAATAAGAAAGTTATGAATTTTTGAAAGTTGTAATCACTATGCATATGGGAATTTCAAATTGGCCGAATAGGTAATGTCACTGTGATGTAGCTGTGGACAAGTCCCCCATTCGCTCTAACACACAAAATGACTAAAATGTCACTTTTTTTCAAAATACATTACTCAGTAGGATCTTTTCGTTCATGAGGACCTATAACAATATGCTATCTCCAATATATTTTGAGTACAGCCCCGAGGGTAAAAGCGCCTCGAAGAAAACCGCAAACTAATGATATTTTTGTGTACGACAAATGGGAGAGTTGTCCACAAAAATGTCACAATTGACTCACCAAATTGCCAATTTGAGATTCGCATAGATGTAGTGATCTCATTTTTCAAACACCCATAACTTTCTTAGTCCTTGTCCGATTTCTTTCAAACTTTCACCATCCTGTTTTTCTTATTTTTCTGCTTTCACACAAATCATCTTATTACTAAGGTTGGATTGCCCTTTAAGACCGGGTATATTCGGTGGGTTAAAATGATATTGCACTAGCTATCATGTAAAGAATAGGTTACAGCACAGACCACTTGACTTATTAAATCAACGACCAACGGCTTGTAGTAAATTGAAATTTATTCATTATGTGTATACCGAGGAATAAAATATAACTGAAGAATGGTTGTGGCACGACAATTGTCACTACGAATGAAATAATTAGCATATAGACATAAGGTTGATATCGTAATATAGAAATATAATCGTCGTTTGAGAG
The DNA here is from genome assembly GCA_025618425.1 of Heliocidaris tuberculata. Lineage (NCBI taxonomy): Eukaryota > Metazoa > Echinodermata > Echinoidea > Camarodonta > Echinometridae > Heliocidaris > Heliocidaris tuberculata. Next base: position 14,290,264 of record CM046852.1, read on the forward strand.
ATTTAAAAACAATGACATTCAAACATACACCTATCAATGTCTCTTTGAAAAGGAAAATAAATGCAATTCAAACCTGCAACATTACAAGAATGCTATTTACATACATGTTTACAATCTACCTTAATTTACTACATGATTAATTGATCTTAACCACAATGTTTAAATTAGCAATATTCAGGATTTTATGGAAGTGCTGGAATTCAATTTAATTTCATTATTTTTATATGCCAAATACTATATATTTTCCAGCAAATGCAAAAATAGCGTATTATCAATCAGCTCTTTTAAATGCATGTTAAGATATTATCGCTCTCTTGAACATTACATTTGTATTAAAAATAACAACTTTATATCATTTGATAACAGATGGAAAAATATTGTTTTGCTGTAAACATATTTTAGCACTATGTCCTGTATAATCAGAATTATTTTTTGTTTTTGTTTATTATATCGTTTACATTATGTACATGTATATGTTTTCTTATCATGTAATATATTGCAAAGTCAAGAGCAGTATCTAATAAAGATGCTTCTGCAAAGAAAAAAATATATATATTCAGGACGGTGAGGGGAGAAAGGAAGAAAGATCCCCTGTCACTGTGAAACATATCTCGAAACAGTCCCTGAATAATATTATAAGGTATACTGAAAACAAAATAAATGGCTATCGACGACTCTAATAATTTTTTTTTTTTTTAATCTTTTATTGTAATACCAAGTGTGAGTATTTGTACAGGCAGCTAGTACTCAATAAGAAACAAATATTCCATTATATTTCTCACAAAATGTTCATTATTTTAGAGTCCTTACCGAGTAAGGTAAAATCACTGTTCCTTAGTCTCTCATTTCGGCATTTAAAGTCTCTCAATCTATCAATGGGTGATTTCAAGTTCGGTGTTAGTGTTGGTGTTGGTGTTGAGAGCGTGAATTGGGCTGCTGATTCTAGTGAAGTCAATCCCAGCACCAACTTCATTTCAGGTTCGGTGTTGTGGTTGGTGCTAGTTTGCCCCAACACCAACACCGAACGTGAATTCACCCATTGTGTGTTAGACGGCGATTCGTGCTCTGCAACTTTGGGAGCCAGTCGCGAAAATGTTTGTAGAGCGATTCGGTGAACCTCAGGCAAAGACGTTCACTTCTCACAGACAGAGATTGCTGCAGCAGACCAGTAATCTGAAGAGCATGTTCATAACTGTGGTATCGATCCTGGAAATTTATACGCAGGGCTCATTTCTTGATGTGATGAGATGGACGAATGCCAAACTGGAACACAGTACTCAAGAACAGGTCGAATGTAGCACGTGTATATCGTGAGGGGATCCTCCACGGCGGCTCGATAACGCTTTAGGGCGCGAAATATGTAGAATTTTCGCGATTCTCTTCCTATGATATTACAGCTGTGGGTATCCCAGCGTAAGTCACGCTGCAATAAACTATGCCACCTAGCAGCTTTACCTGTTTGACTTCCTGCAAAGTGGCATCATCCAACTCAAGGAGTAAAGGTTCTGCTCGTGAGAAGGACACGCGCATCACAAATAATTCTTGCACTTTAATAAGCTGATAAGTAGCCCAATATCCGTACACCACTGATGGAATTAAGTTAAAGTATTAGGCATCACTCTTCCTGACCCCACCCTGTGACTTTCTGAGAAAGGTGAATCGTCAACATAATTCCATCTGGAAACTGCCGATGTGTCTGCCAATGCCTCGTGATCAACGCTAAAAATATTGCAGGTCCAAGACGAGTACCCTGGGGTACCCCTCCAATTGGAGTAAGAGAAGCTGAAAGTACTCCGTTGTATCTCGTCATCTGTTCGCGTCCATGAAGAAAGCGACTGATCCATGCCAGCAAGGACGGTTGTGCACCCATAGTGAAGAGTTTATTAATTGTGACGTTGTGATTGACTATCAATGTTTACGATCAATGTTCGATTCAATATCTGCCAGCGCGTGGCGCAGAGACGCCACTGTTTAGCAAAAGCCCAACCCTCATATATTTTTACACGTCGTGCGTAGTGCTTGTTGCCGTTGTTGCAATGTCGTCCTCGACATTGCCTTATTTCCGTTCGCGTTCTGCACATTCCTTTTCTTCTTCTTCTTCTTTGTCTTCTTCTTACCTCGAAAACGTATTGACTTTGCACGTATCTTTTGTGTTTCGTAATTAGGTCCCTTCCTCAAGTCCATTTCATTTCAAATTTCATAGCCATATTCATTGCCATGCCTAGTTGTGCACCTGACTCTTCATTTTCCGAAATCACTCATGCATGAACATCCAGGCGCCATTTTGTTCATTTTCGGGCCATTTTCATGCCTTTTTTTCATCAAGCCTATCTCCACTATCCTACATGCTACAGACTTCTAACAAAGTGCTCTAGATAGAGTAAGACTTGCTCTTCAACTTTCTTTTTTTAACCTAACCTTCAAAATTTCATCTTCATAATCTAAATTCAAATCCGAAATCGGGTTCATTAAAAAACACATAATTTCATGAAATATTCATTCCCAAATTTGAAAAATTGTCATAACTTCCTTATATTAAGTCATTTTTCTCTGAAATTCTCACCGTGGCTGTATCTTATCATTGCACACATTCCTTATCAGTTTCATGCTTCAGTGATTCGGCATAATAGAAATAGCGCCCTCTAAAGTTTACAAAATGGCTTTTTTCATGTGGCCATATCTCCATCATGCCTGGCTAAACCCGTACCCTTTTTTGGATTTAGGTGCTTCAAAATATACTCTTTTCAGCAAACTGAAAAAATATATACCTTATCACAGACCAACTTGGCGAAAATTGCTCGTAAAAATCATGAAATTTACGGAAATGCCGAAATAACTTCAACTTGCTCTAAAATTGCGAAATTTAAACCTACATCTTTGAAACTTGGTAGGTGTGTGTATCAATGTATTTGACAACTGTCAGCTCAATTTGGTAAAAATTGATGACGTCATCACGAAGTTATCGCAAAACATCTCAAATTAATATGCATTACATAATATGGCGTAATATGCTCATTTTAAATGGTGCACTAATGACATTCAGCTCAAAATGACCGCAATGAAATTCCCTTCTCAGAGATACCAAACACGGTATAGGGTCTCACAGAAAATTTTCAGTAAATCGCGATTTAAGTCAGGTCATAATACGGATCCTGCAGAGTTTCCGCCCATGCATTACACGTATTGTCTATGGGGCAAATCGGGATCCCGCTTTTGGCCCTCTGAACGATCTTTATTTTTCTTGAAAATTTGCAGGCACATTCTTTGAGGCAAAATGAAGAGAATCTCGAAGCCGGATTTTTTAAAATCGGTCAAGCGTCACATTTTAGATGCCATTTTGTGCATTACACGTATTGTCTATGGGGAAAATCGGGATCCCAACTTTGGCCCCCTGAACGATCTTAATTTTTCTTGAAATTTGGCAGGCACATTCTTCGAGGCAAAATGAAGAGAATCTCGAAGCTGGATTTTGAAAATCGGTCAAGCGTGACATTTTAGACGCCATTTTGTTGTATAAATCTTTCTTGCATCATACGCTTCGATAGGATTGTCATAAAAATATGAAAGTGGTCCCAAAATGACGGCCATGAAATGCTCTTTCGTATGATACCAAATACGGCACATAGAGAACAAAAAAGAGCCCAGTTATTAGCAAATAAAGCCATTTCAGTACATGCCATTTAACGACATTTTCTTCAATACAATTCTACGCAAAGCCGATGTGGCCTGGTATAATATGCGTCACGTATAGTGTGGAAGCCACGTGGCCAGAGGCTATGGAAAGGCATATTATCCTACTACCTTTCCCTATATTATTCTTTGTCATCTTGTCTTTCTATGTTTTACCCTACTGTCATTGTTCTATGATCTTTGATTTCTTCCTTTCCTTATGTTAAATACCGCACAACCCCAAAGTGATGCGCGTGGTTTACTATACTTCATTGTGTTGAGGCCATGTAGACTGGAGCCTGTAGAAAGCCATTTGGGTCAGGGCATGCACCACCATCATCATCATTATTATTATATCATCATCATCATCGTCATTATCATCATCACCATAATCATCATTATTATTTCATCACCATTATCATCATTATATCATAATAATGCTCACCATCGTCATCATTATTATATCATCATCATCATCATCAACATTATCAACATATATATTAACATCATCATCATCATCATCATCATCATCATTATATCATCATAATCATGATCAGCATCACCATTATTATATCATCATTATATCATCATAATCATCATGATCACCATCACCATTATATCATCATCATAATCATGATGATCATCATCATAATCATCAGCATTATCATCATCACCATCATCATAATCATCATTATAACCATCATCATTATTATCATCAACACCATCATTACCATCATCACCATCATCATCATCATTGTCATCACCATTATCATCATTCTTTGTTTTTTGTTCGTTGTTTCTTGTTTTAACGATTCTATCATCTCCTAATTTTACAGTATGCATTATCTTCTCCCATCTTATCTTATATCATGTTTTAACATGCATAACTTTATATTTCACCTGTCAACTTCTCAACAAAATAAGAGATACGGACGACATTGCATGCACATCGTTCCGATACGATTGCAGTTCTAGTTTGAATTTACGTTCAAGGCCGGGCATGCCGGGTAGACAATAAAAAAATTAACCTCTTCTTTGTAGTTTATTTTCATTCCAGTTAAGAAGAAAGTACTTCACAGCATCTTAGCATGTTACTATATCCTCTCAAACAACGCAATCTGACGAGAGGTTTTTTTTTTTTTTTTTTTTTTTTTTTTTTTTTTTTTTTAATGGCTCACCAAATCTATACATGCACTGTAATGTTATTACCATAATTACTATTATTTGACTATTGGTTTGGACAACTTGGTGGTATAAAGGTTATCATGAATTGTAAATATAATATGAAAGATACGAGTTTTCTGAAAAATAAGATTCCTGATTTCTATTATAACATAATTGTGACATTTTTCTCGTTAAAAGACTACTCCTATTTAAGGAACCCCCGAGTTGGAACTTTTAATAATTTTCGAAAAGAAATGATTTGGCTGAATAAAGATGTAGTGTATAAAGGAAAAATGCTATTCTATAGGAATTGGATAAACTCTGACATATTGTTTGTAGGAGATTTAATGGATGGTAAAGGATTTCTACCAGTTAATGAGTTAGAGCTGAAGATATTTTTTAAAGATGGAAGGTGGTTCAGTCAATATGCACGTAATCGAAGAGCAATTCAATCACTCAGAAACATTTTGGTAGATACAGATGGGAATATAGAACACAAAAAGTATAAGACAGTATTTTAAATCCAAAGCTTTTATATATAACGATATAGTATTGGTTGATGTGACAATTCCAATAAGACAGTTATCAGTGAAAAGAATATATTATGAGTTAATCAAACAAAAACTGAAGAGTCTAGAGCTGAGGAATTTTGGCGTAATACTTTAGGAATCGAATTTACACCTGTATGGTCAGATGTTTGGCATTTTAAGTTAAAAGGTATAAGGGACAATTTGTTAATCGATTTAAATTTTAAATTCATGTACAATATTTTGGCGATACCAACTAATTTGTTTAAATGGAAGGTTAACGACAGTGATCTATGTTACACCTGTAAATATACAGGTGACTGTATGCACATGTTTTTTCTTTGTAAAGAAGTTACTATGTTTTGGAAAGAAGTTAAAAAGAATATACAAAAATACTTCATGTCTAGTTTTCAGTTTAAGCCGATTCATGTATTGCATGGTAACGAATTTGGGTCAAAGAAAGAGTAAGGAAAGATGTTGAAAAGGAAAATAACAAAAAAGAGGCTTTTGAATAGTTTGCATTATTTGATGATTTACCGTCTAGAAATAGAAAAGAATTCAACCAGAAAACCGAATATAATTATAGAAAAATGGAAACAAATGACTGGAATATAAAAAAAAAGGAAACAAATGACTGGAATGTTAAAAAAAAAATGGAAACAAATGACTGGAATGTTAAAAAAAAAAAATGAGAATGTAAAAAAAAAAATGAAGAAGAAAAAAATGTATGTATACTATATGAAGAAGCAGAGAAATAAAGAAGACCAGAAATGGTTATTTTACAACAACAACAAAAAAATCTAGGGTGCATGTATAATTGAATATTTTCTTTGAGAGAAAATGGAAAGTTCTGATCTTTTCTTCTTTTTTTTTTGTATAGGAGAAATCAAGAAGACCAGAAATGGTTATTTTACAACAACAACAAAAAAATCTAGGGTGCATGTATAATTGAATATTTTCTTTGAGAGAAAATGGAAAGTTCTGATCTTTTCTTCTTTTTTTTTTGTATAGGAGCAAATGGGAGAGGACTTTGCAACATACGCCACACCACTTGCCACTTTGCCACGACTATTAATTCAAAAATGATTAACTTTCTTTTTGTTTGTTTTTTTCCTAAGATTTCGCTCATTGTCAAAGACCACTGCATTATTTAAGCAAGGCTATAATTATGGCCCCTTTGATGGGCCCTTATTTACGACATAGTCAAGAAAATTGGCATGAAAAATTTAATGGAAATATAATGAGTTGACCGTCCATTTCACTCAAAACTTGGGCAAAGACAAAGTTGACGTAGTCGGATTTTATGCATCAAGTTGTCAAATTGAAGGAAACATCAGGCTTCAATGTGAGTATCTTAAATTGAATCTTCATGTACTTCTTGCATCGATTTCATGGTTGAATCTGGGTCTCCTTTTTTATTGACTCACACTTCATAGGCGGGCTGTGGAACACGCGCGTATAGTTGCGTGCGTGCGCTAGAGGTACTCATACAAATTTGAGCTGCATGCACTTAATAAAAATTTATATAAGAATAATAAATTTTCTAAAAATGTTACAGGTTTAATTACAGTGATAAAACAGTGGGAAAAAAGCAGAAATATTTTTTTTTTTCATTTTAATGCTACACAAGACACTCAAGCTCATTGACCCCCCTCCCCCCCCCCTCTCTCTCTCTCTCTCTCTCTCTCCGATTTCTTTCATTTTATGGAGAGGGGCAATTACACCCATGTCCCTTTGGCCCGTATCTTCACCACTGACTATCAATGCAATGGACTGGTTTGATGAAAAAGCCACAAGTGTAACACCTTGTGGACTACTGATCCTCAACTGCAAAACCTGGATTTCAGTCCCCACCACTCATTATCGATTAATATTGATTTTCAGGCTAAAGTGTAAAGTGCTAATGAAGTGCACTGAGACTATTCCCATATCAACCTGATCTTTCTACAATATTGTGGGCGGATGCTGCAGAATGACCCCACATACACCACTCCATCTTGCCAAAATTTCTTTCTGTCGCAAAGCCCTGGTTGTTGTAGGAAAATTTATCGAGAATCTTTTTCACGCTTTTAGACCAACTAAACATTGAAATACCTTCTTGATCATTTTTCCTTCTTGGAAAAGTGAGAAGGTATCATGACAAACCGACAAGGCATGGATTGTCAGAGGATGGCAAGTTGTGCGGCTGACTGAGAAGGGCATAGTAGAGGTGTCGTCGTCGAGTGTTAAAATGACACTTGACTGAAAAAGGGAAGATATTGGGTGCGTTCCCGTACGACACTAATGCCCTTGAGCAACGCATTTTTATCTTCATTGCTCTTTCATTATTTGGCTTATCGATTCGTGTGTGTGTGTGTGGGGGGGGGGGTGGGGGTGTGTGTGTGTGTGTGTGTGTGTGTGTGTGTGAGAGAGAGTGTATTTCTTTAAAGAAAAAGAAGAAGTGTAAGAGAGTTGCGCCGTTAATAGGGAGTTTTCGCATCAGCAACGTACGCGGTTCTTCAATTTTCCACAAAGACTTTGAAGTTTAAGACGAGCGTCCTTTGTCATGTGCAATTATTAATCTCCGTCCTAGAATCCGCGCAAGTTGCTGAACGAAAACTCTGTATTCTGCTTTAAACGCGGACGCCCACTATTGAGTTAAGCAAAAGGTCATTAGCATAAACCGTAACTTCAAAAATCATATTTCATACGAAATTTCTTAAATTAGGTAGTTACCATCCATTTTCACCTTTTCTATTAGTCCATAAAGAGAAAAAAAATCTCTGTCATGTTTTTAAAAATGGTATAAAATGTATAAAGCAATCTAATTAAAACCTCAGAAGCGAGGTACCAGAAATTTCCTTGACTGCATACGGCTTTCTCCCGGCTAATTTATCTGGATTGGAGAGATAAAAGTATGAAAAGAAAGAAATAAGAATGAAAATCTATTAAAAGAAAAAAAAATGTTGATATGATTTGAATGTAAAAAAAAAGAAAGAAGAAGAATTGTAAAGTTTTTGTTGTTGGGTCACATTTTGTCTGATAAAAATAACAACAACATGAGTTCTCATTAAAGGTACACTCGAGACATGCTAGAGCTGCCCTACCGTTAATAGACACGAGCATACTCCCACGTACCACACCATAATAGGGTACACGGTGACCCTTCACTAAACATCTCGTTATCGATATAGCTATCGGATAAATATGACCCACGCTTTGGACCTATTCTGAAAGCAAATGAATAACTGAAACTCCTGGCAGGGTGTATGCCTGTTTGAGCAATCTGTTATCCTCAAAAGCATCAAACAAAACAAAAATTTGTATATAAATTTGTAATATAAATACTATCTCTATCTCTCTCTCTCTTCGTGTCATCCCTCATCCCCCCCTCTCTCTCTCTCTCTCTCTTCCCACTTCTCTCTGTATATTTCTACCCCTCTCCCCATCCCCCGCCCCCCTCTCTCTCTCTCTTCTCTTTGCACGAAGTCGTTCTCTTTATTTTTCCTTCATTTCATTCTCCCTCAAGTGAAATTAGAGAGAAAGACAGGCTTCCAATAATCAAACAAAAAATGTAAATCATTCTTTGCCCGTAATATCACAATTTATGTCGTAATATTCATTTTATTAACTAAATGTTTGATGACAGGAATCCGATAAATCCAATATATCAAAGAAATTACTCGCATTATTATGAACATGTACATTGTGTAAGAGGCTATGAAGAACCATGATTTTAACCCTGTTATAAATGTGCAACACTCAGAATGATATCGTGCCACCTTGTTTTATGCAAAAGAACATTTTCAAGTAGTTCTATCCCACGTGTTTTGAAATATTTCTTACATGAAATAAAATGCTAAATTGAATTCATGTGATGTAACAGTATAGATTAAGGTCATGTGGAGACAGGAAGTGTGTCATTACATCCACTCGTTCGTACCAATCAGCAATCAGCGAATGTCCTATTTTGGCCTATGGGGCACATAAAAGGGTGAAAAAAATTAGAGTATTTTATTCAACAAATTGCACATATTTTGATAAATGTTTGCGATTCATAGTTAAAACAGTAATTACTTGTCATATCGTATCGCCACTGTCATTAACCTTATTGATACTATATATCGATGCTCCGCTGGTTCTTTCTTCGGTTTCGCTTACCTATCCTGCCCCCTTTCTCTGTGTTCTTGTGCCTTCTTACTTTGCAGTTATTTCCTTTCGTTATTATGACCTCAGTACTTTGATCACTGATGCCAGGTGAAATGCGAAAGGGAAAATGTCACAGGTAAAATGTCAGAGGTAAAATGTCAGAGGTAAAATGTCAGAGGTAAAAATGTCAGAGGTAAAAATGCCAGACGTAAAACTGCCTAGGATGAAAATGTCAGAGGCACTTGAATCATGTGTTTTACATTGTAAATTCTACTGTAATTCAGCCTTATAGAGCTGCAAAAAAATATATATATTTTGGTCCAGTAAATACCATTTCGATTCATTTCATTTAGTATAACCGCTTTTAATTCAAGCAATTAAAATAAGAACTACAATACTTTATACTAGATAATAATAATGATGATATACATTGACAAAATAGAGTGATTTCTGTTCAGTTCAATTCCAATAGCCCCATTTCACACGAAGCGCATAGAAATCCCGGGGGGGGGGGCACTCAATATATTGGACAGACGGGAATGTACCGCTTTGACGACCCCCTTTTTCAACGGCCGATCTCACCCTTCTCACGCGTTCTCAAGATACTCGGCCGGAACAAAAGCGCTCGTCTCTCTCCGTTTCCCCCGGCGCGCCCCGTTCCCTAGCTCTCGCGTACGTACGTCCATTCACTTGCGTGCGCAGTTGCATATAATTATGCATGCACTATAGAATCCCCACACTAAGTGAAGTAGGTCCTTAGACCATGTTTTTTCGCTCAGCTGGGTATAGATCCACCGATACAAAGACCCTATGTTTTTCGCTTCTATAGTCAGTTCCTTAGACACTCGTTTCGGGGGCGGCTGCGGCACACCCCAGTCTGAAAAAATTTGAGTGCCCCCCCCCCCCCCCGATAGCCTAGAAATACGAAAACAATTAATATTTTTATTTGACAAAAAGAGAAGGACACATGTAACACAATACTAGAAGGTTTCACATGTTGAAAAAAATAGTGTAAAATTAGCTTTACCTTGGATAACTAGCTCTTTCCCATTTATTCCCTTATGGTAGCGAGGGATTTTGTAACGATGTCAAAATATCGTCTAAATTATGGTCTTCTGAGTGTTGTAGCGCTCAATTTCATGTCTTCTCGCAGCAACTATGAGCTCAATGAATTCCTCTCCGAGAGCTTCACACAAGACCTTGTCTTCCAACAAGGCAGCAACTCCATCTTCCATATCGAAGGGAATTCTGGATGTCAGCGGTGGGATATCCGATTCTTTGTGAGCGTCTCCTGTGCATTCAGGAGGCAGAGGAAGTTTGTTGATGATGCCATCCATCCCTGCGGCTATGGTGCCAGCCAGCATAAGGTAAGGATCTGCATCACTTCTCCCAAGCCGGTTCTCTATGTACGACCCACTTGGTCCGCTGGTCTTGATGCGGAATGTAGCTGATCGATTATGCCTACCCCAGGTGATGAACGATGGTTCCACCGTAGAGGGCGGTTGATATCCACCAAACATCTTGATCCCGTTGACGGTTGGAGCCATGAGGGGAGTGAGCGCTCGGGCATGGGTGAGCAAACCAGCGATCCAATGTTCCGCCGTTTTGGTTAGGTTACCCGTTGTCCTGTTGGACACCAAGTTGCCAGCCTTGTCCCAAAGAGAGTGATTCAGATGGATAGTAAATCCATCCGCAATCGAGTCTGGGCTTGGAGTGAAGTATGCAATGTACCCATTGCTTATAGCCATCTCTTTGCAGGCATTCCTACACATAACTGCGTCATCGGCAGCCTTTATTCCAAATGAAGGCTTGTATGTCACTTCCAGAGACCCTGAAGGGCTCTCAGAGTGAATAGTATCCACAAGCACTCCAACCTGCGGCAAGTATTCAAACAACTGTCTGATGTATTCCTTAGCCTTTACGAGTAGAACGGTACTGCCAGAGAAGCCTACTCGTTCTGCAACCAGTTCTTGACCTTTCGCGTCGCATAAGCGAAATTCTAATTCGTACCCGCTTAGCAGCGACAACCTCAGTCTTTCCAGACGTTTGAGTTGATGTAGTGCCACGTTCCTTGGATGCTCCACAACGAGGTCTTTCAAGTTGAGGTGATAAAGCACTGAAGTGATTGTCGCCGTGTCCTCAAGCCATGGAACCACCCTAAAGGTATCCAGAGATGGCAGGGCGCAGACATCGGTGAACCAATATTTCCTCTTGAAAGCGGACTCGAAACTTTGCCCTGCTGGATCTTTCATGAACCATATCGGACTGAAGAGGAAGCCGTTTTTCAGACTCGAAGCCAATTCCTCAAGGTTGGAAACGGTTATAAGCTTGCAACGCGTAATGCCATTTATGTCAGTAAACTCAACCCGAACGACTTTTATACTTCTAAGTTTGACGTCTTCCAACACACGCTCCAGTGACTCCGATCCGTTTACATTATCTGTGGAATTATACATTTCAAAAAAGAGAAGGGAAAACATCAAGCCATTTCAGTATTTCAAGAATATCATCCAAATTCTCTCTTTTTTTAAGTCTTAAACATGTTAAAGTTCAAGTACATTTTTGGTAGCAAGAAGAAAATTGGCTTGAACTTGTTGAATATAGTCTCACATTTTTCTCCTTGTATCAAAACTAATGTGCAAGATCATTTGATACGCTAGATCATGGTAATTACACTGCCCTATACGCTAGGACCCTTCCATTTTTCTCCTTGTATCAAAACTAATGTGCAAGATCATTTGATACGCTAGATCATGGTAATTACACTGCCCTATACGCTAGGACCCTTCCATGGCACGCCGTGAGGGAATTAAATATAATTGTTCAACATCAATACAAAATATATTTCACTTTAACAAATATATTTTTATCTTTTACAAAACCATTTCACTCCAGCCAATATATATTTCACTCTAAACAAATATATTTCACTTTTCACAAAATTTCATGTCACGTTTTCACAAAAATCCTTTTCACTTTTAACAAAGATTCATTTCACATTTTACAAAATTACATTTCACTTTTTCACAAAAATCACTTTTAACTTTTCACTTTTAACAAACTACATTTCACTTTCCACAATCGAATCCCATCCAATTTCCGAACGCGACGTCGACGTTACTCCCCATCCTCAGGGGTGTCGCTAGAACATTTTGAATGGGGGGCGGGGGGTGACACCCAAAAGTGCTGCACCTTAATCTCCCCCCCCCCCACACACACACATACAAATAACAATAAAAGAAAATCGCAGATGTAGACAGGGGGTCGCTAGGGAGGGGGTAGGGGTGGGGGAGGGGTGTGGGGGTGTCACACCCCCCACTAAAAGTTTTTGTCGGCAAATGCGCCGCCTCTGTCGGCAAAAAAAAACAAAAAGGAGGGGAAAAAAGGGAAAGGGAAGAGGAAAGATAAAAGGAAAAGGAGAAAAGAGAAAGGAGAAAAAAGATTTTAAAAAAGAAAAGGGAAAGGAAAGAAAAAAAAAAGAAAAGGGGGAAAAAAAAGAAGGAAAAGAAAAGGGAAGGAAAGAAAAGGAAGGGGAAAATGGCATTATTTTTGCTCGCTCGCAAGAACACTAGAATTTCAATACTTTAATATTAAAGGCGTCCCCCTTCAGCAATGGGCTGCAGCCCCCCTTCCCCCGAGGATTTTCAAAAGTTCCGATATTCATATTCGGGCAGCGAGGTGCTGGAATATCCAATTTTTGTGAAGCATTGCAAGGTTCCCAGATAATATTAATTAAATTATGTAACTTGTGTATGCACAGGCGTAGCCAGGATTTTTCAATGGGGGGGGGGCAGACGTGAAGGATCCAACCGCGTATCCAGGATTTCATTTTAGAGGGGCGGTTGTGAGCACGCGAAGCGTGCGAAATTGGTGATGACTAGGGGAAGGTGCAGGGAGGGAGGGGGAAGTTTTTCCCCTCCCGCGCGAAGCGCGAAAGCTCTGACGTTTTAACAAATTTGAGAGAAAGATAACGGCTAGCACCTTTTTTTTAGGCGGAAAGTTAGTTCGACGCCCGGGATGCTTTTCAATTATTTGGACGCAATACTGTACTGTACTGTATGTAACAGGGGTGGGTGTAGGGAGGGGGAATTCCCCCCCCCCCCCCCGCTCTTATTTTTTTATAGCAAATTTGAGAGAAAGATAACGGCTCGTAGCAAACAATTTTTTTAGGTGGAAAGTTATAGTTCGACGCCCGGACTGCTTTTCAATTATTTGGACGCAACATTGCACTGTATGCATCAGGGATGGGTGCAGGGAGGGGAGTTATTTCCTCCTTCCCGGGGGGGGGGGACTTTGGCGTTCTAGCAAATTTTGAGAGAAAGATAACGGCTTGTAGCGCCTTTTTAGACTTTTTTTCTCTCACTTCCACCGCTTTTTCGCTCTCGTTTTATTTTTTAATGGACCCTCTGGCTACGCCTATGTGTGTATGTAACTTCTGTGCATTTTCACTACGAAAATTTTTTTTTTTAATTTTGCTCGCCCGCTCGCCAACATTTAGAAATTGAACAGTTGATATTCGGGCAAAAGGCTTCCCCTACGGCAATGGGATCTTTCTCTCACATTTGCTAAAACGTCACAGCTTCCCCCTACCTCCCTGCACCCACCCCTCATCACCAATTCTGGCTACGCGGTTGGATCCTTCACGTCTGCCCCCCCCCCCCCTCCTCCCTATTGAAAAATCCTGGCTACGCCTGTGAATCCACAAGTTACATGATATTAGTTTCAGTTTCAGTTTAAACACAGTTATTTCCAACTTTTCAATATACAAAGTAATAAATGAGCAAAAATAATGTACATGTATTTTTAACCAAAAATATGACAAAATATACATTAATGTGGTACATACATGTACATAGTTGGAGGACACACCTCTAAAAGCAACATCTTGGGGAACCTTGCAATGCTTCACAAAAATTGGATATTCCAGCACCTTGCTGCCCGAATATGAATATCGGAACTTTTGAAAATCATCGGGGGAAGGGGGGGGGGGTTGCCCCATTGCCGAAGGGGGACGCTTTTTGCCCGAATATTAAAATTCCAGTGTTCTTGCGGGCGAGCACAATTTTGTTTATCTTTTCGTAGTGAAAACGTACAGAAGTTACAAACAAAAGTTACATAACATTATTATGTTTGCTTCCTTGATGCACAAGTTCTTTGCCAAACGTCTCCCTCCCTATCTTATTGAAATGTTTTGTTTAAATGAAAATGTCCATGCCCATGCTACTAGACAGTCATCTAAATTCCACCTCTGGAAAGCAGAAACAAACACCCTTTCAAAGTCAATTCGGTACTGTGGCACCATTATCTGGAATTCCTTGCCATCTGATATTCAACACACACAATTCCATACGCTCTTTAAAAGACGAATGAAATCACTTCTCCTGTCCAAATCCCAATAAGCATAGATAATTATTTTCCCACTCGGCATGACAGGGTACTGGAGTGTGACGTCGCACCGGCCGAGTTAACTCTTGTCGAGTTTTTTTTTTTTTTTTTTTTTTTTTTCTTTTGACCTCTCTATTCAACCTGTTTGAGGACAGTGTCCTCGTTGGCGTGTCTGGTGTGGCGTCGCACTCCGGTACTCTTCTTGTCATTTGCACGATTCATTGTATTTCATAATCAATTAGATATTCACATTCCTAAAGTTAAAGACAAACGGACTACCTACAAAAAATCACCGAGACTTCCATGAATTTCTAAATCACTTTTACGTTCTATTAACAGAAAAAACAACTTATACTATAAATTTAAAATGAAAGGTACTGAACAAGCGAAGGCTAGATACACCAGATATAAAAATATTTTAACTAAAACAATACGATTAGCAAAGAAAAGATACTTTACGAACCAGTTAACTTTATATAAGAACGATATTCAAAATACTTGGAAGATTTTAAAACAAGCAATGAACTTATCCAATAACAAATCAGATATAACTAAAATTAGGTATAATGATGATATTGTCGAAGACCCTGAAAATGTAGCCAATACTTTCAACAACTATTTTTCTTCTATAGGAGTAAACTTAGCTGAAGGTATTCCTCCTTCAGACAAACATTTTTCTGAATACCTGGGCACACCTAATCCCAATTCTATTTTCTTCACTCCTATAGTCAAAGAAGATATCATTGATATTGTATCTAGTTTGAACACCAAAAAGAGTCCCGGCTACGATGATATTAATAATTTCATTTTAAAAGGTGTAATATCTTCAATTGTTAATCCCTTAGTACATGTTCTTAATATATCGTTACTTAATGGACAAGTCCCAGATAACATGAAAATTGCAAAGGTCATACCCCTGTACAAAAAAGGTGATAAGTTGAATGTTAGTAATTACCGGCCTATTTCTTTATTAACCTCCTTATCGAAAATTCTAGAAAAAGCTGTTTATTGTAGAACTGTTAACTTTTTAAAAACTCATCAAATTTTTTCCAACTTTCAATTTGGATTTAGAGAAAAACATAATACAGAACATGCCCTTTTAAATTTTGTTGACAAAGTGGCGCATGCTTTAGACAAATGTTCTCATCTGGTTGGTATCTTCCTGGACTTCTCCAAGGCCTTCGACACCATCAATCACGACATTTTATTATTTAAACTTTCTCATTATGGGGTGCGTGGGAAGGCCTTGGAGTGGTTCAGGAGCTACTTATCCAATAGACGACAATACGTATTTTTGAATGATCATACATCCAATATGCAAAACATAAATTGTGGAGTCCCCCAGGGCAGTTTGTTGGGCCCCTTACTGTTTATTATTTATATAAATGACTTTTGTAAATCATCCGATGTCCTTTCGTTTATACTGTTTGCAGACGATTCTAATCTATTTTATTCCCATAAGAATCCAAATACTTTGGTCAATGTTGTAAACTCTGAGCTTGAAAAAGTCACCCAATGGATAAGAGCCAATAAACTATCCCTCAACCTCCAAAAAACCAAATATATGTTATTTAGTAATTCTATAGACACATTGCCCATGGATATTGTGTTTGACGATACACCTTTAGAAGTTGTTTCCTTTATCAAATTTTTAGGCATAACTGTTGACAATAAACTTTCGTGGAAGTACCATATAGATAATACATGTAGGATTATTTCACGAAATATTGGCATAATAAACAAACTTAAATTTCATTTTCCGACACCATCCCTATTAATGCTTTATTCATCTTTAATTTTACCTTATCTGAATTATGGGATACTTGCTTGGGGCAATACCCAGCAAACTCTATTAGATAGACTCTTTTTATTACAAAAGAAGTCCCTCCGTATCATCTGCAATTCTGCTATACTCTCACACACAGACCCGTTATTTGTTGATAGCAGACTATTAAAAATAAATGACCTGTATCTATTTCATTTGGGACAATTTATGTATAACTACAGTAGAAAGACACTTCCACACATATTTGATGCCATGTTCCCCCAAAATCGGTCATTTCATGATTACCCAACTAGACGGTCTAACGAGTTTCACCTACCACTCTTTAGAACTTTATTAGCGAAGAAGACATTTATATATGATGGTCCTAGATTTTGGAATTTTTTAAGTGAAGATATTAAAAGTAGTCCATCCCTAAATTCTTTTAAGAAAAAACTAAAATTATTTTTGCTCAAATCTTATAGTAATATACAATAATTACCTGATAACAGCTGATATCTCTCTTATTTTTTTATTTTTTTATTTAGGTCTTCATCATCTGCTCATTTAATTGAATATATATTTGGTCTTATGATCTTAACTTGCCAGAATCACCATATAACTACCTCCTTTTTCGGTCAAGATTTGTCCTGCTCCCCCCCACCTTTTTTTTTCTTTTTCCTTTTTCCTTTTTCTTTTTCTTTTATCTCTTTTCCTTTTCCTTGTCGTTTCGTGTTTGTTTGTTGTTCTGTAATACTGTTTTGTGTTTTCCAAGTCTTCGTAGGCACAATTTGAAACAATACTATTTTCCCTGGGGGATCCACAAATTACAAGCCCGGCTTTTTAGTGGATCCCCCACATTTCCTCAGAAATTATGAATTTCTTTTAATAATTCATTATAATGATTTATTTATATGTTTAGTGTACTTGTAAACTTATTAAGAAAAAATGAATTTGTACATATGTTTTTCATATTTTCTGTTATAATATCTGTAAAGCCAAGTTTCTGTTGGAAATGAAATAAACATGAATTTAAATTTGAATTTGAAATTGTATACAATTATTATATTTTTGCTCTGGTGATCCCTTCTTGACAAGCCCTTGAGGCTTTTTCGGGACACCTTTTTCTTTCATTTCTTTGTATTTTTAATTTAAATATTCTCAATATGTATTACCTATCTATATATGCATGTTTGAATATATTGATGAATTGTTGTTGTTTTTTTAATTGTACATAATTTGTATTGAAAGAAATAAATGAGAGCTACATGCTCGATCTCCCTCAATCAATCAATTATCTGGGAACCTTGCTTCACAAATATTTGGATATTCTAGCACCTTGCTACCCGAATATGAATATCGGAACTTTGAAAATCCGCGGGGGGGGGGGGGGGGGGGGGGTGGCTGCAGCCCACTGCTGAAGGGGACGCCTTTAATATTAAAGTATTGAAATTCTAGTGAACGTGCGAGCGGCCAAAAAATAATGTCCTTTTTCCTTCTTTTTCTTTCCATCCCTTTTCTTTTTTTTTTTTCTTCTCCTTTCTCTTTTCTTTTCCTTTTATCTTTCCTCTTCCCTTTCCCTTTTCCCCCTCCTTTTTTGCCGACAGGGGTGGCGCATTTGCCGACAAAAACTTTGAGTGGGGGTGTGACACTCCCTCTCTAGCGACCCCCCTGTCTACATCTGCGATTTTCTTTTATTGCTATTTGTGTTGGGGGGGGGGGGGGGGGGAGAGATTAAGGTGCAGCATTTTTCTCGGCAAATTTGGGTGTCACCCCCCCCCCCCCCTTCATAATGTTCTAGCAACACCCCTGAGGATGGGGAGTAACGTCGACGTCGCGTTCAGAAATTGGATGGGATTCGATTGCGCCGCGCCGGGCACGTGTGGTAGCTCGAGCTAGCTGGCTATAGCGCCACCTTTAGGCCGAGAAAAAAGAGGAACGTATTTTTTTTTCAGAGTGAAA
This sequence comes from Heliocidaris tuberculata, assembly GCA_025618425.1. NCBI lineage: Eukaryota > Metazoa > Echinodermata > Echinoidea > Camarodonta > Echinometridae > Heliocidaris > Heliocidaris tuberculata. The sequence continues at coordinate 14,308,861 of CM046852.1, forward strand.
TGGTTTTTATCAGAGTGAAATGGTTTGGGTGAAAGAGGAATGATTTCTACGCACAGTACGCACATGTATAATATACGAGAGGAATGTACACGCAGGTCCAGATCGGGGTCTAGATGCATGGCAAGCAAAGTTGTTTCGAGACACTAGGCCTATAAATGGAATGCATTTTTCTTTTAAAGTGGAATTTATTTCCTCTTGAAAGTGAAATGATTTTTTGTGAAAAGTGAAATGATTTTTTTTTGTGAAAAGTGAAATGAAAGGAGGGGTGGGGTGAGGGGTGTGGGGGTGTCACACCCCCACTCAAAGTTTCTGTCGGCAAATGCGCCGCCTCTGTCGGCAAAAAAAAAAAAAAAAAAAAAAAAAAAGGAGGGGAAAACAGGGAAAGGGAAGAGGAAAGATAAAAGGAAAAGGAAAAGAGAGAAAGGAGAAAAAAAAAGATAAGAAAAAAGAAAAGGGAAAGGAAAGGAAAAGAATGGGAAAAAATGGTATTATTTTTGCTCGCTCGCAAGAACACTGGAATTTCAATACTTTAATATTAAAAGCGTCCCCCTTCAGCAATGGGCTGCAGCCCCCCTTCCCCCGAGGATTTTCAAAAGTTCCGATATTCATATTCGGGCAGCGAGGTGCTTGAATATCCAATTTTTGTGAAGCATTGCAAGGTTCCCAGATAATAATATTATGTAACTTGTGTATGCACAGGCGTAGCCAGGATTTTTCAATGGGGGGGGGGGGGTGAAGGATCCAACCGCGTAGCCAGGATTTCATTTTGGAGGGGCGGTTGTGAGCACGCGAAGCGTGCGAAATCGGTGATGACTAGGGGTGGGTGCAGGGAGGGAGGGGGAAGTTTTTCCCCTCCCGCGCGAAGCGCGAAAGCTCTTATTTTTTATAGCAAATTTGAGAGAAAGATAACGGCTCGTAGCAAACAATTTTTTTAGGTGGAAAGTTATAGTTCGACGCCCGGACTGCTTTTCAATTATTTGGACGCAACATTGCACTGTATGCATCAGGGATGGGTGCAGGGAGGGGAGTTATTTCCCCCTTCCCGGGGGGAAAACTTTGGCGTTCTAGCAAATTTTGAGAGGAAAATAACGGCTTGAAGCGCCTTTTTAGACTTTTTTCTCTCACTTCCACCGCTTTTTCGCTCTCATTTTATTTTTCAATGTGCCCCCTGGCTAGGTCTATGTGTGTATGTAACTTCTGTGCATTTTCACGACGAAATTTTTTTTTTTAATTTTGCTCGCTCGCTCGCAAACATTTAGAAATTGAACAGTTGATATTCGGGCAAAAGGCTTCCCTACGGCAATGGGATCTTTCTCTCAAATTTGCTAAAACGTCATAGCTTTCGCGCTTCGCGCGGGAGGGGGAAACCTCCCCCTACCTCCCTGCACCCACCCCTCATCACCAATTTCGCACGCTTCGCGTGCTCACAACAGCCCCCTAAAATGAAATCCTGGCTACGCGGTTGGATCCTTCACGTCTGCCCCCCCCCCCCCTCCTCCCCATCGAAAAATCCTGGCTACGCCTGTGAATACACAAGTTACATGATATTAGTTTCAGTTTCAGTTTAAACACATTTATTTCCAACTTTTCAATATACAAAGTAATAAATGAGCAAAAATAATGTACATGTATTTTTAACAAAAAATATGACAAAATATACATTAATGTGGTACATGCATAGTTGGAGGACACACCTCTAAAAGCAAAAGCTTGGGGAACCTTGCGATGCTTCACAAAAATTGGATATTTCAGCACCTTGCTGCCCGAATATGAATATCAGAACTTTTGAAAATCAAGGGGGAAGGGGGGGGGGGGCTGCCCCATTGCCGAAGGGGGACGCTTTTTGCCCGAATATTAAAATTACAGTGTTCTTGCGGGCGAGCAAAATTTTGTTTAACTTTTCGTAGTGAAAACGTACAGAAGTTACAAACAAAAGTTACATATTATTATCTGGGAACCTTGCTTCACAAATATTTGGATATTCTAGCACCTTGCTACCCGAATATGAATATCGGAACTGTGAAAATCCGCGGGGGGGGGGGGCTGCAGCCCACTGCTGAAGGGGACGCCTTTAATATTAAAGTATTGAAATTCCAGTGGACGTGCGAGCGACCAAAAAATAATGTAAATTTTTCCTTCTTTTTCTTTCCTTTCCTTTTCTTTTCCTTCTTATTTTCCCTCTTTTTTTTTTCTTTTCTTTCCCTTTTCTTTTTTTCTTCTCCTTTCTCTTCTTTCTTCTTCTTTTCCTTTTATCTTTCCTCTTCCCTTTCCCTTTTTCCCCTCCTTTTCTGCCGACAGAGGTGGCGCATTTGCCGAAAAAAAAACTTGTGAAAAGTGCAATGAATATTTGCGAAAAGTGAAATGAATTTTTTATGAAAAGTGAAATGAAAATTTGTGAAAAGTGAAATGTATTTTTGGGAAAAGTGAAATGAAATTTTGTTAAAAGTGAAATGTAATTTTGTAAAATGTGCAATGAATTTTTGTTAAAAGTGAAAAGGATTTTTGTGAAAACGTGACATGAATATTTGTGAAAGAGTGAAATGAAATTTTGTGAAAAGTGAAATATATTTGTTTAGAGTGAAATATATATTGACTGGAGTGAAATGATTTTGTAAAAGATAAATACATATTTGTAAAAGTGAAATATATTTTGTATTGATGTTGAACAATTATATTTAATTCCCTAATGGCGTGCCATAACGCTTATATAAACTCGCGAAACTGTTGTTAACTTTATATACATGTACATGTATATGGGAGGGTGTGTGTGAAGGTGTGTGTGTATGTGTGTCCATAAAAAGGAAACCTATATTCAAGCTCTATTTCCTAAAAGCAAAGGAAAAGTGTAATTGATAATCTCTTCTTTAATTTCACGGGTTGCCCCAGAAATATTATCATCGATGACTGAGCACTGGTCAATTTTACAAAGAGCATATGCAGGCAAGAACTGGCAATGAGAGTGTGCAACCACTGGACTTGTTAGCAGCTCCATCAGAGAGCATTACATTGTAATGCTTGTTCCTAACAAGCCGCACGATACTTTGGCCTCGAGAGCCGGTTGATTTGTGGTCTGAGGGCCGGTTGAAATAAGTTAAGTGGGCCTTCACATCAAAAATCTCAATCAAAATGTTAGTCCTAGTCTGCCCCTGCATGTACATGTAGGCCTTTATGCATGTTATGTACGGTTCGTTCACCTAGTATCATTGGATTGATTCAAGGGACATTTCTAATCACCAATACCATAAGACCTAAAACCCATAATCCGTTAGCATAACATTTCACTCTATTTTCATGATGGTTAGCAGTATAATATGAGGATGTTCTTGTATGATGATTATTTTCCCAATTTCGCCACAGGGACATGTGATATACATCCTGGCAAATCTTGGTATGCTTTAGTATGTCATGAACATTTCTATAAACATTTGAAGTAGTAAAGAAAAGATTACGTTATGAAACACAGTGTCTAATTTAAGACAAGTGATGCACTTATTTCACAAATAACATTGGAAAATGCATAAAGAGAATGTGAATACATGTACAGTCCCAAATAATTATGATTCAAATGTTTCCTGAATTAATCAAATTGATCATGCTCATTACCACATCTGTTATTGGACACTGAGTTATCAGTGACAGTTGGACTTCCCAAGTGGAACTTATCAGAAGTAAAAAGGGGGCACTCATCAGATTTGAAAAGGGGCACTTATCAGGAGGGGAACTAGATTCGTAATCATCGTGTCATGATATTGGAAAAAATGTCTATCGTCAGAGACCCGAAACAAGCAAGAGAAGCAATTATTTTCACTTCTTCTCTACCGCCAATTGATTGTGGGCAGTCACCCGTTCCTGGGCCCCTGTGAGACGCCAGTAAACCGTAGACATATGGGTTGAATGCTTTCTTTCTATTTCATGAATATACAATGAATTTACTGTATGGAAATAAATTTGTAAACATGCCTGCATGGTTGACAAAGGGAGGTCATATAAAATCAATCTGAAAATGAAGCAAACCGTGGAAAATAGAGGGGCCCATAGCTTGTCAACTGATGCATACTAACAATGTACGCCAAGAGCCTGTCCCAAAAGAGTCACCCCATATGAGATTTGACCCCATAAAATTGCTTAGATTATCAATGTTCAATTCAATTCTATTTAAAGGGTCTCTGAGGTCAAAAAAAATAATTTGTATACAGTTAGAATGTATAAAATTAACCCCAAATAACTTTACCCGGCATTCTACAGGTTAGCGGTTAAGGAGTTTGAAGAGAATAAAGGACAGCGTGAACGAACGACGCGCGGAACTCAACTCCAGTTGAGTTCCGCGCGAGCAGTTTTCTATGCGTGTGCGTTTTTTTTATGCGTGCACGTTCGGCGAACGCCAAGACGCGATAGTGGAATTATCGCGATCGCATTATCACGTTGTCGTCTGCTATATTATGTACAGCGCCGGGGCTGACAAACACTCGAAAGTTGATTTGGGGCGGAAATTACTGATAATATTTAACCCTAATGAAACAACAAATGAATAAAGGATACAACGCAAAATGTTTTTATCTAATTGGAAATTGATTTGGGGCGTAACTTATGGATAATCTACAATCCAAATAAAACAACAAATGAATGAAATCTTACAACGGAGAATGTTTTTAAAGAATCAAAAATTGATTTGGGGCGTAACTTACGGGGATTCTGTACCCCAAATTAAACAACAAATGAATGAAGTATACAACGCAAAATGTTAATATCGAATAGAAAATTAGTTCGGCGCATAAATTACAAAGAATCTACAGACCAAATGAAACAACAAATAAATTAGAACTAAGACGCAAAATACATTTATCGAATCGAAAATTGATTTGGCGCTTAACTTAGGAATAATATACAACCCAAATAAAATATAAAATGAATGAAGTATACAACGCAAAATGTTTTTATCGAATAGAAAATTGGTTCGGCGCATAAATTACAAAGAATCTACAGACCAAGCGAAACAATAAATAAATTAGAACTAAGACGCAAAATATATTTATCGAATCGAAAATTGATTTGGCGCTTAACATAGGAATAATATACAACCCAAATAAAATATGAAATGAATGAAGTATACAACGCAAAATGTTTTTTTTTTGTTGTTGTTTTTTTTTTTTATCGAATTCGAAATTGAACTGGAAAATGATTTGGCGCGTAACTTACGAATAATATACAACCCAAATAAAACACCAAATGGATGAAGTATACAGCGCAAACTGTTTTTATCGAACTGAGAATTCAGTTGCCGCTTAATTTATGGAGAATCTACAACCCAAACAAAACAACAGATGAATCAAGTATTCAACGCAAAACGTTTAAATCGAATAGAAAATTGGTTTGGCGCATAAATTACAAAGAATCTACAGACCAAATGAAACAACAAATAAATTAGAACTAAGTCGCAAAATTCATTTATCGAATCGAAAATTGAAAGTGAAGACGTTCCTGAATCGATATATCGTTAGGTGAGCTATCGTGATCGATCGACTAGTCTTTGCTCAAGTCTTATTTATATTAATTTTGGGGGGTATTTTATTTTCAAAAATCAATATCTCCTGTATCCTGTCACCGTTGAATGTCGTGTTAAGTTTTCTGGGGTTGATTTTGTGTAAGCTAACTATACACAAATTATTTTTTCAGGCCTCAGGTACCCTTTAAAGACATTTACTTCCAACTTTCAATATAAGTGTACAAAGTTATAAATGAACAAAATATTGTACATATATTTTTAACAAAAATATGACAAAATATACATTCATGTGGTACATACATAGTTGGAGGACACACATCTATAGATATTCACAAAAGCTTGTCAGCCTGAACGAAGCTGCCCAGTTTGGCCCCCAGAGCCCCCCCCCCCCCCCCCCCCCCAAAAAAAAAAGGGCACCCAAGTCGGGCCGATTTCAACCCATGTAACATATGCGCCAAATTTTGTCAGAAAGAAATGGTATGACTATACACTACCAAAACACAAAAACTGACCAAATTTTAAGTCGGGAGGGGTTGTCACTCGGCCCCTAAAAAGTGGGGTAATTTTTACCCCCTCAAGGCTTACGGAACAAATTTGGTCAGAATTGAGAGGTATGGGTGTACATTACAAAAATATAAAAACTGGAAAAAGTTTCCATCAGGGAGGGGGTGTATAACACGCCCCTAAAAATACACCAAAGTACCCTTAAACCAAGCTTTGCTGCCAAAAATAATCTGGATGTAGAGAAAAAAATATTTTTTGGCATTACAACCTTGATAACTACAAAGTGTCTCATTTCATTTTAAATTAACATAGTACAATTTTGAGTAATGTACTTTTTTGGAATGCATTTTGGTGTCAAATGATCATTTGACACCAAATTGTGAAAATAGTGATGCTTTCTCAAAAGTAATCAAATTATATTGTCATGATTATGTAAACACACCCATTGTCCATCTGCAACTGTTTGACAAGACATAATAGAGGAGCTTGCTGAAATGCTGAAATCTACCATTCATGAGTTAATCAAAAATATCAAGAGGGGAAAACGGACTTCATGGAAAGGAAAAGTGGAACTTATCAGAAGTAAAAAGGGGCACTTATTAGGAGGGGGAAATGCATTAAATGAAAAGAAAAAGGGACACTTATTAGATTTGAAAAAGGGCACTAATTAGAAGGGGAAAAGAGAACTTATTACAAGTAGAACGGTCACCCTTTCTTGGGCCCTGGTGAGACGCCAACGTTTAAACCATAGACACATGGGTTGAATGCTTTTCTTCTATTTTGTGAATTTGCAATGAATTTATTGTATAGAAATAAATTTGCAAACGACATGCCTGGTTGACAAAACATATCAGAGGTTCAATAAAATCAATCAGAAATTGGAGGCGAACCGTGGGGCCCATAGTTTGTCAAATGCTGCATACTAAACATTAGACGTGTCAGGCTTATATTCACCAGCGTATTTGCAATTTTATTTGGGGGAGGGGAGATGCATCAAGCACAAACAAAGGGAATTAATCTGAAATATCTTCAAATACACAAATCAATTTGGTTCATCATTCATTTTCCTTATAACTACAGTTTCTCTTGCAAGAAGTTGAAGAGCATGATCATAATGCATCAAAACAGGCGGAGGAGCTGCCACGTCCAAAATATACAGATGTGGGATTTCATCGGAAATTTTTGATTGCAGCAAATTGTAAATAAAAATATGAATTATGATTATAAGCAAATAACACAGTCATAAGATACACTCAGGTAAAATATAATCCAATTGTAGTACATGTTTCCGTTGCATCAAAGGATATTTCAAATAAGCAATCACTTGTTTTTAGCTCAAGCTTTTGTTAACTAATGAATGAAGCGTATTTCACAATGTTAGAGCTTTAAGTACAATAGCTCTAAAGGAGTCCAATAAGATATGTCAATTTTGATATGACCTAATAATAAAGAAAAATTCGTACAAAAACATAAGGTGGTCTGTACTTTATCAAGTCTCAAGATGATTTTCAATGTAAACCTACTAATGCGACAAATTCTTCTTTGCCTAATAGGTTCTGCAAACTTACAAGAAAGGCCTAAAATAAAAAATTAAAAAAAAAAGGTTTCTGTGTTTATCCTACATAGATATAAAATAAAATAATTATTGTTTACTGAAATAAAAAGAACTAGGATATGCATCTTCGATTATAGCTTCATGCTTTGTTCATTGTATTATTTTTCTTTGGTTTTGAAAAAAGGATTAAATTTGCAATTCAATTGTGATTAATTTTTGTGATGCATCTTTTTACTATTTCCACGACTTGGAAATAATAATTTTTCCTGTATCTTCTTAGAACATTGCAGGGTTCAGCAACTAGATTGCTGAAGGCTGAAAGCTGAAGGACATTCATGTTTTGTGCTAAAACTATTTAAAGATATACCTGTATCTAAAATTCTCTATAATGATATAATGATGTTAACTTCTTCACTTTATAAGCTTCATGTTTGTTCATTGTACATTCTTCTTGGTTTTGAAAATGGATTAAATTTGCAATCCAATTCTGATTAATTTTTGTGATGCATCTTTCTACCCTTCCCAGAACTAGGAAATGTTTCTCCCTGTATATCTTCAAACGACAATTAATATTTTGCAGAACCACATTCTATGCATACTCAGATTTAGCTTCAGTACTATAGATTGTTAAATACTGAAGGCCCCCGGGGGGGGGGGGGAGCACTCGACCCCAAAAGTACTATGTGCCGCTGGCAAGACAAAAAAGGTGGGCTTCGGAACTAGCGTATCATGAAAAGGACGGTCTTCGGAAGTCGGAACTACTAACATTTTGGAAAAAGGGGGACTTTGGAACTGGATTACAATATAAATACTAGAAATTTAATTCGTCACTGAAGATGAATTAGGTGGTCTGTCTGTCAATGTGGCAAATTGCTTTGTCAGGTGTGATAATATTTCTGCAAGATTATAATCATAATGTTGACGACAATGATGATAAGATGGTCATATAAGTGATGACAATGACGATAATGATATATTGATAATGATGATCATAATGACAATAATGATGACAATAACCACGATAACCTAAGTGGCATAGCGCCCCTTCAGGTTCAATTTTATGGGCGATTTTTCGAAAAGTGCTTGAAATGGCATGAAACGTCTGCAAAGTGAATTTGAGAGGATTTGGATCATTTCTAAATTTTGCGCGCGCACGGACGCGCGGACGTACGTGTAAGCGCGCGTTTAACAAAATGACCTTAACTGGAATGACAGTGACCTTAACCATGCCAAATATGAAAGAGAAATGACATTTCGTTATGAACATATGACCATAAGTTGATTTTCACAAAATGGCGCCTGGATGACGTCAAAATAACCTGATGACCTTGAAAAAGATGTGGGAACTTGACCTTATTAGGACTGATGACTGACGAAAATATGAAGAAAATTGACTAAGCCGATTTGGAGAAATCGGGATAACGAACTGGACGATTTGATATTGCAGGACATGTGGAAGATTATCCCCTTAGCTTTATGATACACGACAGGGAATGAGATTCTACACAAACTACTGCACACTACTTTCAATAGACATAACACGCAAAATTAGGCAGTTTGTTACGTTTTTTGTGATGGTATATGTTATAATAGTCAAAGAAGATGGTAGAATGAAAGGCAAAAAAAAAAAAAAAAAAAAAAATGGACCCACCGGGAATCGAACCGGGGTCGCCGGAATGGGAGGCAAGTGCTTTACCAATGGACCAAAATATTTCCAATAGAGATAACACGTAGACGAAAAACGGGATTCTCAAATGACATTTTGTTGTTAAAAAATGGGCATGATCCCGACATCTGATTAAAAATTGGAGGGCACATCCATGAAAGCTTATAGTCTCAGCTATAACATACTAAAATCTGGAAGAAAATCGAGAAGAAATAAGAGAGATACTGCTCAAAGAAGACGGGAATGTAGAATCTAGATTTGAGAAAAAGTCATGCCCCACAGAGAATACACGCAAAATGTGAAAAATTGACATGCCTCTTTTAATCGCAAAAATAAGGTGTGATTCATTTGTCAAAATGAAAAATCGTGAAATTATCTTGTAGAGAATTGTCTCAGCTACAATATATCAAAATTTGGAAGAAAATCGACAACCCATTACTGAAATATTGTCAAATGAATAGAAAAATTATGACGTCATTTTTTCGAAAACATTGTTTTGAGTTCATATGCAAATATGATGACGTTCCGACTGCTTGACCCACCAATTTTTTTCATGAATTCCAATTTACAACTTATAGACTTTCAGAATATGTATAAAAATTGGGGGGTCCCCAGTCTTTCTGACGAGCTATGGCGGATTCAAGAGAGGCATGTTTTTACCACTTTTTACATTATATTGCCCATTGACGCAAGCACGAATTTTAAAGTTTGACGAGCGCGTGTGGCATTATGGAATGTCGAGAATGACTGTAAATAGTTGGAAATTGTCAAGATTAATGTCAGGCATATAAACCATGCGAAAAAACGGCGTTTTTACATTCCGTACGCTCTGCGCGCGCGCATAACGCGCGCGCGGACGGTCACGCATGGAAAGTTTTGAAATGCTTAAAATGGCCTGAAACGCGTGCAAAATGAATTTGAGATGATTTTGAGCATTTTTCATTTTTGCGCGCGCACTGACGCGCGGACGTACGCGTACGCGTGCGTTTAACGAAATGACCTAGACCAGATTGACATTAACCTTAATCATGCCAAATATGAATAAGAAATGACTTTCCGTTCTGAAGATACGACCATAAGTTCATTTTCACAAAATGGCGCCTAGATGACGTCACGATAAAATAATGACCTTGAAAAAGATACGGGAACTTGATCTTATAGAACCTGATGACTGATCAAAATTTGAAGAAAATTGACTGAACAGATTTTGAGCAATCGTGACCACAAAAAAATGGGAGAAAAAAAAATAAAGAAAATTCTTACGAAATTAAGAGGTGATCTGTCTACGACAGACCACCTAATAAATAAAAGGTGTCAGAAGGCCCACAAGACCATTGCCATGATTTTCGTTCTCGTAGGCTGTAGCCGGGTAAAAAAAAACATGAACTTGCCCCAATATGGGTCTAGGACAAGGCCAACAAATTCGCGGGACATACCTGCTCCGTCTTGTCGTGCAGTCAGATTTTCTGGTAGGCCCTTCATCGGAGATTCTGTTCCTTGAGGGGATGGCAACGCTGAATGTGTTAAGCCCATCTTGTAAGAAAACCTCAGTCTGGAAATCTGAAGGAAAAAAAATGAAAGAAATGCTAACAACGTTTACAGGCGCAAACACCTTAGGCCTATCTAGTTGCAACTTCGACAACATCGAAAAAAAGTCAGTGGGCAGACGTAATAATACTTAACCAAAGATGTAAGTTCCCCTCTGAAACTTTCGAATGTAGTTCGAGAAATATTTGATGAAAAATGGCAACTTTTTTTCTAGTAACAACTGCAATAAACATAAAATTTCAATGTGAAAACATAATGGACACTTTTGTTTTCAAATAACTCAAACATTTTACATCATATCAGACTGGGGTTTTTACATTGTACCGTTGAAGGATTTAAAATTTATTGGGAGCAAGTTTCATGACGTTTCTGCAAATACTTTTCTAAAAATATTGCTCTGAATATTTAATTAGATTTTCACTTTTTGATAAATCAAGGCCACGAAATGGTTTATATCAGTAACAGACCATTAAAGGGGCCCTTATCAAGAACGAAAATGGCACTTATCAGAAAAGAAAAGGAGCAGGAATTTGTCATATTAAGAAGAGCAATTATCACAGGATGAAACGTGTTATATTTGTCGCACATGAATATTGGCACTTTACCAGAGATGAAAAGGGTACTTATGAGAATGGAATAGGGGCGTTATTTCGAAAGGAAGAGGGGGTCTTATCAGAAGGAATAGGTGTACTTCTTAGAAAGAAAGAAAAGAAGCCTGTGTCAAAATGAATTAAGGGGAACTTATCAGAGGTGTAAAGGGGCACTCATCAAAGATGACAAGTGTCATTTAGCAGAAGGCAGAAGGGGCACTTGTCAAATTAGAACGGGCACCTCTCAAATTTGAATAGAGACCATTGCCACAGGTGAAGATGCACTTATCAGATGGAAAGGGGGTAATTCTTCTATCTGAAAAGTGAGAATTAGAAAAAAGGCAGTTATTGTAAGGGATTAATAGTACATTTGATGCTAATGATTTAAAAGGGAATTGCCGAAGGAAAGATTTTATTAGGGGTTTTATGAGAGGTTAAAAGGGAAGAGGCTCGTTTTTTAGAAATAACATAAAGGGAGCACTTATCAGAAAGAATTGGGGCAATTATAAGATTAAAAAGGGGTACATGTTATAATATAAACGATACTTATAGAAGGGGGAGGGGCACTTCTTACAAAGGAAAAGGGACAGTTGTCAAGGAAGAATGAGCACCTCTCACATTTTAATAGGCCTTTGGTAATAGACCTGTTCACTAAGTTATTCAAATTTATGGATGTTTCTTTCCTGGGGACCTAGTAACGAGGTATTCCATTAACCTGTTATTAATGAATGAACGACAATACTTGGAATCCAGTTTGCATACATTACTTGTTGCTATGTCTGACAAGCCTGTGACAAGTTTTCAGGTTGTCAATCAAGAACAACCTATGTTTTAAAAGTATGCATAAAATTTGAATATTTTTGTGGACAGGGGGGGGGGGGTGTTTCACAAATAAGCTTGACTTAAAGTCGCACCTAAATTCCTAGTTGCGTGAGGTATATGACACATCACTGCATTGGTCAGATCATAGACAAATTATCAGATCATGCTCAGGGAACGCGTGTTGGAACTCAAAAGCGCGAATTGGTGCAAAACCGCGAATTGCCGCCTAAGCATGTAGAAAATAAGTTCAGCGCGTAGTGTCATACTCTACGTATGTGCGACAGTGTTCCAGCGCGGCTGCGTGTGTTGGAGTACAACAAAGAGATTCTATAATCTTTTTGGAGTACAAAAGTCAAAGACATTCTATGTCATTATTATAGAATTTCTTTGACAAAAGCGCGAATTGGTGCAAAACCGCAAATTGCTAGACGCGGATCGTGTAACATTGTTTAACCCGCTCTGAACCCTACAAAACATCAAACATTTCTCATTAATTATCATGAAGCAGGGGCGTAAATCCACTTTGAAAAGTGGGGGGGGGGGGTGATCCAGAATGTGTTGGTAGTTTGGTAGTCAGTCACTCACCGTCTCACGTAATAACTGCATGGACTGCACCAGCTGTGCGTGTTTGTTGTGCATATGTGCATGCTGTGCAATTATTGTACACATGTCACGCTGAACTTATTTTCTACATGCATAGGCGGCAAACTGTGCGGTAGAGAACCGCACTGGCTATCTACGTTAGATGTCGCACTGTTAGTGTTACAGTGTACGTGTTTGTGTGGAATCGAAGTGGAGAAGAATTGAATTGAATTAGTTTATTTATAGAATATCAATGGTTTAACTTTAAATCTTTAACACTTGTAAAAATATAAAATACATAGAGAGTCTAATCATAAAATAGATTTAACTTGGTCTAACTCTAAAACAAATCTAGTAACATGGGACTCTGGAGTAACTAAGAAAGACTGTATTTATTAACGTTAGATCAAACTTCAAAGTTAAGTAACAAAAGTTATTTATAGAGTAATAGACTAATGTCGAGAACAATATACGAGCTCAACCACAGTGTTCTCCTCTTATGAAATAATACAAGTAAAAAAGAAATTCTTTTAGGCCCTAGATCTAGATCTATCTAGAGTCTAACCCCCCCCCCCCCCCCCCCCAACAACAACAACCTGGAAATAGGGTCTTTTTTAGACTAGTAGATCTAGACCTAAGCCTAGTCAATCTAAGTTGGGTCTATCGTTAGATCTATTCTAGATGTAGATTAGAATCTAACGTTAGAACTGTTGCATCTAGATTTTGGGATCATGGACAAATATAGAACCAGCAGTGTTAACTAGCATAACATTGTTGGATCTAAATTTAGGTCCAACAGGGTCTAGATTCTTCTTCTTCACTATAATACTAATAGAGTATAAGTACAGGCTACTGTCTGGTGTATGCTCGTACTTTATATCCTTTCTTACTTTGATTTAGTCTGGCTCCCAACTGGGCAAATTGTGTTCGTTCATTCTGTTTAAGTCCAACTGATTTTTCAGACCGATGAAAGAAAAATCTCCTTAACCCCCCCCCCCCCAAAAAAAAAAAAATAAATAAAAAAAAAAGAATTCACACATTGATTTACTAGCTAATAGATCTACTCCATATTTTTTTTTTTTTTTTACTTTCAGAAGTCAGACTAGCATGAGAGCTCTGTGTCACCTTGCAAAGGTCTCACTTTTACTTGTGAGGATGGAAGAAGATGAAGATGTTGCCTCAGAGGAAGAAGTGACAGGAGTTAGGAGAAAATGCTGAAGAGAGTGGAGGACTTGAACGATATTGTGAAGAAATTCTGATACAGCTGGAATAAAACAGGTAGGCCTGCATGTATGTTTGTATTTTAATTTACATTGTCATTTGCACATGGCATGTCTGCATGGACTCCTAAGTTTCAGATAGTCTGAAACTAAGAACATCTAAGTGTGACACAATTGATACAGTAAATTGACACCAAGAATTATATCAAAGCTTTTTGTTGTTGTTGCTTGATATCAATATCATATTTGAATATCACCCCCCCCCCCCTGCCCCACAAGCTTTTCTAGACTGTATAATATGCTTTGTCAAACAGGTGAAGATGATCATCATCAACAACAAAATCCCACCCAAAATCACCCTGCCTGCTAATTTTTTTGTTCTTTCTATCACTTGACTTTTGCAAAAGGTGGAGAATACGTTCAACAAAATATGTGCATGAGGAGAAACCGCAGACATCGAAACGAGAGGGCAGAGAGGATACCTATTGGAAGGTAAGATTTAGTCACATATGGAACATCGACTTTTCAAATCTTCATTTTTGTTACAACTATTACTATTGTGTTTTGTTTTGTTTATTCAGTGTTCTAGAAACATAAGACAAGCTAAATATGCCCCTGAAATGTATACCTCTGCATTGGCGTTAGAGTTGTTCATGTTTCAATCTAATAATCTGTCTGTTAAGTTTTTTACATTTTTGAAAATCCTAAAAGTGGGCTTACATCCTTTCCTACTTTGAAAATAAAGATAAATTGATGGACCAATTTCAATGTGAACTTCTGACTTTTAAGTAAGATATACCGCTTCATCTTTCGTCTTTTCATTTTGACTGGAATTTAAGGTAAATCATAATCATACGTCTTTTTCTTCACTTTTTACTAGATCATAGTTGCATGAATTCCAAAAAGGAAGGAGGAACAGAAGGAAAGAAGATGAAGAAAGCAGCGAAGAAAGAAACGCATGAGATGCATCACCTACCAATTGACAAGATGATGATAACACTAAAAATAGAAAATTGAGGGTTTTTTTTTAATTTTTAATTTTTTAATCACATTACAAGGGATCCATGGATTTTCAAGAAATCAACAGACGCCTCTGATCCTATTGTTATTTGTGAACTGGTTTGGATGCGGGCTAGTGGTAAAACTTATAATTATGATTATATTGTGTTTCAAAAAAAAAATGATTGTCTTTTGTGCAGAACAGTACTAAAACAGTCATTGAGGCAATCATATGATAGAAAATATACAAGAAGAGGAGCATAACAGTTTAATTTCAGGGGCGATTACACATCCAACATGTCGATGTTCAGTGAGTTGGGTACATGTACAATTAGGACTAATTTGGAGAGATATGAATAATGGCATACAGTGCTTGCACCAGGCATGAGCAGATGGGACAGGAGTCAAATTTTATTAGTGAAATAATAATTCTTGCTTTGCCACGGTGTGTCTCACTCTCTCCCCCCCCCCCCCCCCCCCCTCTCATATATTCCTTGCCCCTTAGCCCGCCACTCCCCCAACTATTATATTGCTGCTGGTGATACCTCTGATTACAATCATTGTTTGTATTGTAAATATTAATATTGAAATACCAAACTGGATTTTTTTTTATACCAAAAGAACATGAGGAACTTACTGAATGCCATCTGGAATTTCTGCTACTTCTCTTTCCTGTTTCTTTTGCTTGTTGTACATTTGATAAAGGTGACATTCTATTGTTCGTGTAGTTTTATTTATTGCCATAAATAATGTTTACTTATTCATTAAATTGCATTCAAACAGGCCTGCTCTTGGTAATGCTGTTCTACGTGATCATTGTTTCCTTAGCATTTGGCTGTGATAAATAGTAATTACGGAGTTTTTTTGTTGAATATAACTACTGTCATTATTTGTATAATGATGATGTTGAATGCTAATTTGTGCATGATTAACCCGCTTATCTGGTATATTTGACACCCACTTAGCCAATAGTAAAGTGTTATATGACACGAGTAATGCTACATCTTTATACATCAACCGTATTCTGCTGACAACCTTTTAAGTTGTAGAATTCTCAAAATGTATAAAAGTTCCCTTTTGGAATCGTATCTTCATCTAAATATCCTACATGCACTGTTTTGAAGTTAAATAAAACAAATTGAAATTTGCCTATAAATTCACTAAAAATTATATTGATTCAATCCGAATTCAAAGGCGTACGAGGCGGGGGTGGGGGGGGGGGGGTGTTGGCTGCAGCTTCCCTGAGGATTTTGAAAGTGCCGATATTCGGGCAGAATTTTCACTCCGCTTGATCACAAAATTTAGAAAATAGTTGATATACTGGCAAGAATCATCACCCCCCCCCCCCCCTCGCGAAAATGTGCCCGTACACTTTTGTCTAAATTCATTGCAAATTCTTGTTACTTTAGATTGGATGAGATTGAGTTCGGATTAACAACACTTTCATTGCAATTTCCGCCAAGCTACTATTATGTAAACTCAGGAAATAGTTTGATTTTTTTTTCAGTCACTTTTTGTGTTAATTTTTTGATCGTTAACTAATAAAAATCCATGTGGAGCTGTAGACTTCGATTGACAAGACAGTGCCAGTTGGATTTGTATTTCATATATGTTTATACTCATGAGATTTGTAGTATGTGTAAAACAAGTTGAAATTCTTAGAGTAACATTAATGTGCTGAGAAATTAAGGGATTTCTGCATAATACATATATATCATATTTCAAAGCAATAAGAGAGAGAGAGAGAGAGAGAGAGAGAGAGAGAGAGAGAAGTAGTAAGAGTGAAAGAAATAGATGATTCAAGAACAGGGGTTGTAGACTTATATATCTAGAAAGTAAGAGAGAGAGAGACAGAGAAGAAGAAGAAAGGTCGAGGTAATGAGAAGAGAGAAAGAAGAAAAAAGAAAGGAATCATCAGGTAAGCGAAATGGAGAAAGTAAGTAATTTATTCATGAGTTAATTAGAATACAAAATCGGTGAAATTGAGAGAGGGACAGAAGAAACAGTTCCACAGTGTGCAAACATTTTTGAACAAGTTACCACATATTTTGAGGGCGGGGGGGGGGGGGGCACCTCCCCAAAATGGTTTAAATTTATTTGTTCCCCCACCACAGAAATAAAAAAAGATGAATGCAATGATAATTAATTAACGAATAATAGGCCGTACATTAAAAAAAAAGAAATAATGAATAATTACCCCCCCCAAAAAAAAAAAAAAAAAAAAAAAAAAAAAAGATGTTTCAAAAATAATTACAAGCATTTCATCTAAAATTTAAAAGATAATCAAACGCAGGAAGTTGTTTATAAGTATGGCTTTAAAGAGAGAGAGAGAGAGAGACAGAACGTTCTATATTAACCAGAATGCGAGTCACAAATGATTGAGATAAGTTTAAAACAGACCCTCACAATAAAAACAAAAAAATAAAGCGAATTTAACTTGCAAAGGATTTCGCGCCACACGCTCCGTTGGGACAGGAAGTTAACTTTTTGAACCCATCGCAGCCCTACGATGAGTCTGCGATCACCCTCTGAGCATCCGCCGCGTTGCGATGGGTTTGCGACGGGTAAACCCTTCGCAGGAGCTTTGTGAAATCGAAAAGCAACCCATCGTCCACGGGCGATGGGTTCAGGCTCTTACGATGGGTTCAAGCCCTTACGAAGGGTTAACGATGCATCGCAAGCGTTAGTGAAATCCTCCCCTGGTCTATTAGCAATGGTCAAAATGTTAATAAAATCAAATTCTTAGAATATGAACGGTCAGGAATATAAAGGAAAGTGGGCACTTATCTGAAGTAAAAGGAACACTTTCCTGTATAAGAGGGGGAACTTCTAGGATACCCAAATTCCTCAAATACTGGGGACACTGCCCCACCCCCACACGGCCTGATTTTAAATAATCCTAAAATGTCTCTTAACAGTTAATGCGTCATTCTCAATCCTGCGAGAAGACTCATGAACTTGTAGCAGAATTCTGTACAGTCCCGAGAAATCTCCTCGTGCCCTCAGCAATGACGTGAACAAATCTGAGTTTGTTTTCTACACTTTGTTTATAATACCATGTTTTAATGGGCTTACACTTTGCATTAACTGTGCATTAAAGAGGCGGGGATATAATGCCCATTTGTACCAATGGAAAACATGTTAGTAATGGACATTGGACATGAGAGATTTTGAGATATAAAATCGGAAATATCGGGACATTCATATCATATCTTTAGCATTTTAATTCCATTCTAAGGAGGAATTCTCTACTATAACAGTCTTTTATATTAATTTTATCAATTTTATCAATAACGGATTGATATAGAAATTATGTCTTCCTTGAAAAGTGGGGGGGGTGTAGATTTGTACAGGCCATCCCCCCCCCCCCCCCGGATTTACGCCAGTGCAATTCACATTCTGACTATTGAAGAAGAAGAAAAAAGGTTTTTACATGTGAATATAATAGTTTGTCACTAGACAAACGTGTATAAATTTGAATACATTACGAAAATGGTCTATTGATTCAGAACACAACAACTGCCATTTTGCATTGCAGTTGAAATTCCAGAACACCTTTTCAACCCAGTGTCATGAATCATTAATAACACTGGACAACAAAATGTTGGCAGAAATGACAGCTGCAACACTCAGTAGCATTTTTGTGTTCTGAATTATTTACTGATACACACAAATGTTGTGGCCTAGATTTTTCAAAAATGAAAAATTTAATTGAATATTCAGATTTTTTTTTAAGTATTCAGAGAATTGTAAAAAACGGGCTCCCAATAAATGTTACATCCTTCAACGTTACAAAGTTAAAAATCTCATTCTGATACGAGATATAATATTTTTGAGTTATTAAAGTAGATATTCATTGATTTTTAAAACTGACTTAAGTTTCATTATTGCGTAGGTGAAGCTTAGACCGGACAAGTTTGTCAAAATTCGACGCTTGCAAACATTCGAAGTAATGATTATTATCAATTACAAATTGCTAAAATACAGCCCCGACATAGCACCTGAACAGCTCTCTGAAAGCCGCTGAAATGTGTGACGTCAAAGACAGGACGTTAATTGCACAAGCAGACGATGTCCCATAACATCTCACATATTTTCAGTGCCTGTTTTGTCATCTTCTCTTCAGTTATTTAACTTCACTAGCATTAGTCTGTTATGTTTAATACATATATTGCCTCACTCTAAACCCCGTGCATGGGTTTATTTGGATGGAAAATGAAGCGTTACAAGAATAAAGGAATCAGTTGCTTGTAAACAAAATAGACGCCATTGCATTCACAGCTGCATACACCGCTGGACGTTCGGCGTTGAATGAGGGATGAATACCGTCCTTGCAATCATTGAGCGGGCTTTTCAATTTGAAAGTGTGGTTTCTTTGATTGTTCATTAACCCTCATCCTATATATTTACAAACAAAAGATTTCAGTAATCAGAATCTGTTTCATCCCATTTTAGAATGGTGTGAAATATGGGCACGTTTGAATACACTAAATTCTTTATAATTTGAGAAATAACTGCACTGCACTTATGTTCATTCTTTATGGGACGTCGTCTGCTTGGACAGGATTGTTCCCTTTATTGACGTCATTGAAACATTGTTATTTTTTTGGCGAAGCGCTTGTATATCGCAGATGCTGGGAGGTAGTTTTATTTGTATTATTGTTTAATTACCTGATATGTAGTTGACTTTAAACTGATACGATTGCTATCTGTTAACTTGCCAGTTTCTAGTGATACATTATTTATCATATTTGTGATTTTCTTTGAATGTGTACTTTAACAACCAAAAGTGTCCACTGTGTTTTTTTAACACCTAGACTAGTACAACTCGTCTTAAGCGTGCGAGAATGAATTTAAGAGCCAGTTTATCAAAACTGACAGGAAAAGTCATAATGTTTTGATTTGTTATCTTTTCTAATGATTCTTTTTCATCTATACTCCCCCCCCCCCCCAATGATTGAATTTATACACGTACGTGAATGCTCTGACGTATTTTGCAAGATATTCAGTGTCATTAACATGTAAAATATGATTACATTAAAAATCAATAAAATGATAATTTGACATTTGACATTATACGATCATTATTGCCATCAACGAATCGTAATCATTCTTTAGATTTTTACATCAGTCAACATGACATATATCTATCACAATTTTTCACAAAGTATGAATAGGATATACATGTAATTATAAAAGCAAATAAAATTAGTTCATAGCTTCTCGTCCCCCCCCCCCTTCCCTTTTTAAAGTGATTGGTTAACTTTGCCCAGGATTGAAAAAAAAAAAATCACTGTTCCAGCTAATGCTGTAATCATAATTGCAAACCTTTAGGTCAGACAGGAATCGCCTGAGTTTTATAAGCTGATCGGTCGTTTATATATCAAGATATTTACGATTGAACATTGATGTCGGGATAGAGTACCACCACACCACGTAATACTATAGTGGTCATATTGACCACTACGCGGGACGAATGCAAAAATACTAGTCATTTTCTATCGCATGTACTTAAGGAATGGGGGGAAAAGTAAGATAAATGTTTAAAATACTTCCTTTCAAATTCAGCGCTTTAAAATCTCTTTCCTACCTTAAATGGCCGTTAGGAAGAATTTCTGATATTTCCAGCAAAATCCAAAGTCAAAATCATGTCCAAAACCTAAGAAATCCTCGCCAATTTTTTTCGCGATCGCATGTTGTTTTCCTGCTTCCGATGTTTTTAGACTAAATCGGCCAATAAAATTTTATCCACATGCACAACGAAACTCGGTATCGCGTGCACATCGATCTCTACGATCACACACACACGGAAAATCGGGACTTACGTGTGCGCGATAGGAACCGAACTTTTAACGACCGAATTTTTTAGCGGGAGATGTCAGCACTCGCGGCGATCAGGAAATGTACACCATGACTTGCGATAGCCCGTTTCGCCAGAAGTGACAGTAAATTACGGATTTCATTTTTGGAATTATCTTTTCCAACATCGGTGAGTTGAATTTATTGTATTTCATGAATATGTTGGTGTCGTTTTTTGTAAATTAAATGCCGATTATGAGTGAATGTTGGTGACTTTCGTGCAGTGGTGTTTTGAAAGTGTCGAGGTGGATGACTGCCTAGAGTCTATACACACGAAGTATAGTAAAGTCGCTATGAGTGAGTACCACCGAACCCTGAAGAACTCTTACGGTTGGCATACCTCGCTCTATCACAGAATACCGTACGGGCTGGAAACCCGCTCTGAAATCGCCAAGCGCCGGAGCTTGGTTTTTGTGACTGCAGCGCAGCGAAGAAGCCGAGCGACTTGCGCTAGCGATCGATCACGATTTTCTCTTTTTGTAGGATAGTAAACGGGTTCCATTTTCTCTCATACTTTCACATATCCTTAATTATAAGTTAGAGGATTGCACACAATTCACTTGCATTTGAGCTGATTTCACAATTTTTCACAAAGTTAATCAATCCATTTAATGTCATTTGATATATTTGTTCTGTAGTGAAACAAATAAGAATATCAGGGCATCTAGACAAGAAGGCAACACAAATCATTAAAACAATTTTATGTCACCTTGTGCTGATGCTCTGTAGTGCATTTACAAATGAAATTAAATTTTGAGAATTTGCGTCTAAATTGACCCAACAGCATCTTTTTAAGCATAGGAAAAATATCAAATATCAAATAACATGGAACCCCCTCCTCCTCATTTTTGAAAAAATCCGGAAGAGAATCTAAAGATTTGAATTCAATTAGCTTACCTACCCTGACTTGGGAAAATAATGCTCCTAGACTTGCGCCTTCACTAAAGATAATGACGCCGTCCCTGCCCCTCCCGCGCCTGGGATGTCTTGGTAAAATAGTAATTATTTCCTAATGGACTGTTCCATTTTGAAGGGGGTGTTGGCTATGCCTCCCGACCGTATGACCGCAGGCAGATTGAGGGGCACAATAATTTAGCACCTATAATGTGTGTGTGTGTGTGTGTGTGTTTTGTGTTGTTGTTTTGGGGGGAGGGGGAAGGTTTGCTTTGCTTTGCCTTTTTTGTTGTTGTTGCTTTGCACCCCCCCCCCCCCCCACCCCATTTTTTTTTTTTTTTTTTTTTTTTACCCAAATCCGTCTAGGCCAGGAGCCTGTCCCGAAATAGTCACCCCATTTTACCCATAAGATTTGACCCCGTAAAGTTACCTAGACCATCTAAGTCATTGACAAAGAGGTTGTCAGCCTGACCGTAGCCACCGGGTTTATTCATTCATTCATTCATTCATTTCGGTTTATTGTTAAAAACCAATCATGATGAATTTTCTTCGTTGGAGCATTCAGATTGGGGGCCCTAGCCCCCTGGAGATGGTTATCTTTAAAGTAGAATTTCATTGATTTTGAATATTGATTTAATTTTTATTATTGCATAGGTGAAGCTTAGATTGAACAAGGTTATCAAAATTCAACGCTTGGAAACATTTGAAGTAATGATTATTATCAATTGTAAAATGATATAACACAGCCCGCTATAAGCACCTATAGAGCTCTTTGAACGCTGCTGAGATATGTGACGTCATACCGGGGAGCAATCCTTCCTAAGCAGACGATGCCCCATAACATCTTATACATTTTCAGTGCCTGTTTTGTCATCTCATCTTCACTTATTTCTCTTACTTCACTAGCGTCAGTATAAATGCTTATTTGTTGCCTCACTCTAAATTTCCTGCATGGTATTATTTTGATGAAAAATGCAGCGTTAAAAAAAAATAAAGGAATCAATCGCTTGTAAACCAAAAAAGATGCTATTGTATTTTGAGCTGCATGCACCGCGGCATGTCTATGGCAAGCCATCGGGGTCTACCTACGTCTACTAGTACGCGTACCCAGTAGACGTCACGTAAAACCAAACGGTACGTCACGTCTACTCGTTACGTGACGTGTACCCAATTTCGTGTACTCTGTCGTGACCTTACGTCACGTCACGTCTGTTCAATTACGTGTGCTTTGTTCAAAACGTCACGTCTTCTTTGAAATGGTCTAATTCCAGGCGTTTTTTTTTTTTTTTTTTTTTTTTAATGAGACCGCTTCTATTCTCTACATAGGGGATATGGGATATGACTATGAGAGTTTGAGAAATCAAATCCCGATTATCAGGATTCCCCTCTTTGTTATGAAAATGGATGGCTCTATCATGATCAAGTTCAGGGGTCGCTGAACCGGGGGGGGGGGGGGTGATCTGGCTAGGAAGTGCAGGCTTCCCCTCCGCACACATACACGCACACACTCACACTCCCCTTTGCTTATATTAATAATAACATATTATGCTCTTACTCATGCTCAACTTCCTGCCCCCACTTTTCAAACGCTCTGTGGCCCGTGAACTAATAATTGTTATGTACGTCTTTCCACGTATATCAACATCGTTTTCAGGCCTAGCCAACTTGATATTAGGGGTGCCCTATTTCATTTCAAGCTTTTTTTTCAAGACATGTATACTGCGGTTTGTGGTCTATTATCTTCACTATTGCATAAACTGTACATGAGGGAAAGGTAACCGTTTCCTTTGTTTTCATAATAGAAGATCGGACAGGCAATCACTAAAAAAGAAGAAAATGAGCAAAGAAAATTACATTTTGTACTTGCATGATAGCCCTCATGCCCTCGAGTTTGGGGGCAAAAAACTCTCAAGAAAAACAGAAAAGGAAAATTACATGTAATAATAATTTTCCATTACAACGATGTATAGGCTTAATAAGCTTATTAGTGCTCTAAAATGCAAACTTTCATCATTTAAAATATAAAATTTTCTCACACGGTCACCATCCTCCCTCGTGTATTGCCCCTGCACAAAAAAAAAGAGAGAAAAAAGGCAAGTATTAGCTGTTACATTGTTTTAAAAATGTTAAAGGAAGGGGGAAAATTGAAATAAAAGACCAATAAAAGTTTGAGTAAAATCTGATAAGAAATGAGAATGTTATTAATTTTTAAAAGTTGTAATCAATCAAACACAACTTGGCAACCGACTCCGTGACGTATCTTGTAAGGGCCCATCCCATTGCCCTGCAGTACTAAAAAAATATATTTTCTGCTTTTATTTAAATCAGCTAAATGGGTGAAATTCCCCTTTCATGTAACTATTTGCGAGCGACTAAAAAATAATTTGGCCTCTATGTTTGATTGAAAGTTTTTTTTTTTGAAGGTCTACATGACTGTTCTTTACAATAATGCATAAGCTATTGATTTGTTTGTTTTAAGTTAATATCATAGTTTATCTCAGTGAATAATATACAAGGACTTTCAAATTAGCTCTCAGACTGTTGGGCTCGACACGTGCCCAGGCCTGTCATAGAAGCCGAGGAAAGGGGGGGGGGGGTGGGGGGCAGAGAATGGGGATTTGTAGTTCCTTAGCTTCGCTCCCTTGCAGATTAATATAGATGCAGTGTTTTTCTACTTATGACTTTTGACAAACATGGCGCGGTATAAATGGTCACTATTATTATTATTTACAAATCCCGTCTACTACAAGGCCCACAAATAGAATGGGTAACACCGTCTTTCCGCCCACTCGCAAGGAAAAATAATGTGACATAAATCATTTTACAGTAAAACAATGGAAAATATTTATATTTTCTAGTGCTCTAATTTTTTTGTTTCTTACTCGGTCTCTTCACCATTCCCTCGCATATTAATGAGGTAGTGTTTCTAAAGACTGTTCTGTAGAAACACGGTTCAAGTCAAGGCCTCGGAAGTAAGGGGCAGGGGCTATACTCAATTTTCCCCCGCCCTTAGCGAAACAAGAACCTATATTGCACTTAATAATTTGCAGTAAACAATGAATAAGCTTTCCATAGTGGTAAAAAGTATAAGTTTTATGGAGTTCAACAGCCCAAAATATTAATAATCTTACTAGGTAGCTATAAGCTCTCTCTTATTTTCCTGTATGTCTCCGGGCGGCCGCGTGGGGCTGGGGGGGCACTTTCCTCTTTTATTGGTCCCCCCCCCCCCCCATGACAATAAATTTTGTTGTATCGCGATAAAAAAAAAATTTAGTGCTCTAAAATAAAGAGGCAAATTTCACCATACCAAAACCAAAATTTTCTAACAAGTCATGGTTCCCACGCTCCGTTACATAATACACTGGTAATGAAACAGCACTGGAAACAGTGCATTTGTTGATAGAAACCCGGTGGCGTAAAAGGGAGGGGGCAGAAGTTTAACTCTATCAATTAGTGGGCTACAAAATAGTTTTGCCCCCTCCAAAACACACACAAGACCATAATTTTGCAGTATGGTAACATTGAAAAAAAATTAAATGTTTTCAATAGATGAAGTACTTATCATTGCGTACTATAGAAACTCAGTCTACATGCGAGGCCACGATTTTGTGGGACAGAGGCTCGATCGCTTCTATATGAAAAGGGGTAGGGGAGAAGGAGGATCGATGCTGATGATGATTTAAACATCAATTGATTGAACATAATATGTACATTACCATGGCGGCGGAGCCGGGGTTCGGCAAGGGGCTCGATGGGCCCTCTGCCGATTTCCGAAATCAAGAAAAGTGTCCTTGCTGTGACACTGAAAGAAAATCTTCTGAGGAACAAATGCCCCTCCTGTCAATTGCCAATCCTGTGATAAAATTGTCCTTTAATTTATCTAATTTAGACTGCTTCATTGAGAAAATGATCTCTCTTAATTTATAATAGGCATACAATTGTTTGCGTGTGTTCTTGTTCCATCCCAGCAACAGTCACACCCCCGCCCCCCCCCCCCCCCCCCCCCCCCCCCCCCCCACCCCACCCCCTGCCTGTATAACGTAAGAACATTCAGTCTTTAAAAAATAATTGTTTTAATGAATACATTGAATTTATCCACAGTCTTTTCACTAACGCCTTTGCGACTAGAATATTCATTAGGCCTGTGTGACATTGACAGCCGATACACCCCCCCCCCCCCCCGCCCGGCCTTAGTATAGGCCCTATGACGAAATTTAGTGGAAT
The DNA here is from genome assembly GCA_025618425.1 of Heliocidaris tuberculata. Lineage (NCBI taxonomy): Eukaryota > Metazoa > Echinodermata > Echinoidea > Camarodonta > Echinometridae > Heliocidaris > Heliocidaris tuberculata. The sequence continues at coordinate 14,334,827 of CM046852.1, forward strand.
CTAGCTCTGCCTCCACATTGATTACAAATCTTCTATGATTTTTCAAAGTATAATGCCAAGGAGTGTAATAACCGATGAAGAAGATTTTTTTCTTCGATTGTTAAGAAAACAAACCGTTTGTTTTATCATTTACTCATAATTATTTTACACTACTTTTTTTATTTCTTCTTCTTCTTCTTCTTCTTCTTCTTTTTTTTTTTTTGGGGGGGGGGGGGGGGAGGGGTTCACATTTTTTCGCCGGGGAGGGGGGAGAAGGACGATCGAGGATGTCTCGTTTCAATTATTATAGCAGATAACTCCTTGGTTATAGCATGGGAATGTATTAATGTAACTAGGATTCCCTGGTTATAGCAAGGATAGGCAAGCCATCTCCCCATTCATGTATTAGTACCCCTTATGCACTGGATATCAGCTGGTTAATCCTTGGGTAAACAGGCGGCCTTCCAGTGGTCATGACAACGAGTCCACAGAGGTCATGACCCTTATATTGCACAACAGATGGAGGATAAGAGCGTGAATAGTGTCCATGTAGTAGAAGTTTGTATACTTTGTATGCACTATATAGCTTTGACTATATATAGTAAACATGAGCTGTACATGTGGGGAGTTCTCCTAATCTAAATCATCAACTTGTTTCTCTTTCCTCCGCTCATTACATGGTATTTATGAATAAACTTTATACATTAATTTCATTATGACAAATTTTTATGACGATAATAAAAACAATATTAATAATAATAATAATAATAATAATAACAATAATAATAATAATGATAATAATGATAATGATGATGATAATTATGATAGTAACAATCATAATAATGAAATAAAAATTATTAGTAGTAGTAGTAATGACAAAAATAAACCAACTCCGCACGGTTTATACTTTACTTTGATTTTTATTAGTTTGCTAAAAAGAGTGTAGGCCTACTACTACTACTCTAAAAATTTATAGGACGACTTAATAATCAGTCACCAACAGAAATATATTAAACACCCTGAGCCCCTGCCAAGCCCTATACTTCCCTTATTGAACAATATTATTAACGTACATAGTTTGCTTTATTGACAAAAAAAAAAAAAAAAAAAAAAATCCTGGAAATAGACTAACTCTTACCTGACGTCACGTAACGACCAGAGCACACGTAATTGTACAGACGTCACGTAATGACTAGCCAAGGTACACGTTACCTAAATGACAAAGCACACGTTACAGTAACTGACGCTTCTGAACCCTTTGGCCACCTATGGCCGGAGGGGTCAGTAACGTCTGTAAAAGTAAAGTACACGTACCCTTAAACACACGTGACGTGATGACCAAAAACAGTACGCGTACTGAATACTGGCCTCTGATTGGTCAATATAGGTACGTGTATCGAAAATCAAGTACGCGTGGTGAGTAGACGTAAGTAGACCCTGATGGCTTGCCATACATGTCGGCGTTTCAAGAGGGAACGAATACCATCCATCCTATAATTCAGCGGGCTTTACAATTCGAAAGTGTGATTTCTTTGATTGATCATTGACCTTTATCATGACTTTTTACAAACAAAAGATTTTAGTTACTAGAAACGGTTTCACTTCCCTTTTAGAATGATGTGAAATACGGTCATGGTGAAACAAACCAAACTCTTTATAATTTAAAAATAATTGCATTGCAGTTACGTTCACTTGATATAGGACGTCGTCTGCTTAGGCAGGATTGGCACCTGATGTGACGTCACGAAAACATGGGTATATTTCTGGCGAATCGCTTGGATATCCCAGATGCTGAGAAGTGTTTTTATTTGTGTTATTTTTTAATCATCAAACACGCAGTTAACGTAAAACTTATACGATTACCATCTGCAAGCTTTCTAGTTTCTAGAGATACATTATTGAGCATATTTGTGATTTGCTTTGAATATCTACTTTAAGTTAATCCTTCAGTCAACACAAGGCCTTGGGCCAGTAATCTGAGCATCAGCACAGGCCAGGGTGGAGCTAGCTCGCGCACATCGTCGTACAGTTTAGTTAGTCTCTACTCATACTTGCACATGTTGCACATGTGCAAGTTAAAAAGAAAGTGATTTCAGTATCGTGTATAAATCTCTTTGAAAATGCTTGAAAATGAATCAAACATTTTAATTACAATTATCATCGTTAATGGGGTGAAATAGAAATGTGCCTAACATGTCTCTACGTCCGCTTCTGGCAATATAGGCCTAAAAATGCATGTTAGAACATAAGCCTACTGTACTTTTTTTTCCTTGGCTATCTTGCTGTCCGTAATTTAAATTTATTCAGTGGGGTCAAATAGCCCAATAGCTCTTATTTTTTTAATTATTAGGCCTAGGTAACAGAGTGGTTTTCAGAAAAGATCCCCCCCCCCCCTCATTTTTATACTTTCTAAGCTTTCAAGCAGTTTTCAATGTCATGAATTTTGCAATTTGAAATAGGGGGGGGGGGGAGACATTAGCTTTTTACTAAGTGTTTTGAATAGGGAAATAGATGGCAGAAACTGAAAAGGCTTTTTATTACTCAGTAGGCCTATTACCTGGTCGTTCAAATGACGTATAAAATTGTTAGTAATAAATAACATTGAAGTGTGTAGAGAAAATGAGATAGTAAGTCGATAAATGACCCATTAAGAATTGCAGTTAACGTAAGGAACTGTGGAGTTTTTATACCTCTGAGTTTTACAACGCGGTAAGTCCAGAAGATGGGCATTTCTCAGAGTAGAATTGTGTCGTGAGACAGATCGACGGATGGGGGTAGAATGTCTCGATGGCGTTGAGACTTCAGAAGACAAAGTCCAAAACTGAGGATGAGATCTTTTCTACGTTCATACAACGAGGGTAAAATCAAAACGAATAAGCTGTTGTGTGTATGAGAAGGTAGATGGATACACAATCAATCGAAGAGCCCGTTTTTGGATTAGCCCCCCAGAGACCCCAAAAGAGACCCCACAGTCGGGTCTATTTCACCCCATCTCCCCCATGTACCAAACTTTGTCAGTAGGAAGTAGTATGACTGGACATTACAAAACACAAACAACTGACAAAAATTTCCGTCGGGATGGGGTTTCAGACTGCCCCTAAAAATTGGTGTAAATTTTACCCCCTTGAAGCCCGGGGACTAAATTTTGTCAGAAGGAAGAGCTATGGATGTACATTCCAAAAATATAAAAACTGACAAAATTGTCCATCGGGAAGGGGGTGTCAGACCCCCTGAAATGAAAACCCCAAAGGGTTCTATGACAACACTTTGCCCCCTCCCCCCAAATGCTCTGTATGGAAAGAAAAACCATTTCCTTACCTTCGGACTATGATAATTCAAAAGCGTTTTATTCAATTCACTTTAAATTTTCATAACATAATTTTGATTAATAAGTTATTAAATTGTGAAAAATGTATAGCTTTCTCAAAAGTAGCCCAAAAAATATTGTCAGGATTATGTAAACACACCCACTGACCATCTGACAAGGCATAATAGAAAGCTTGCTTGGTATCTGTGCAATTAACACATGAATAGTACATTTCAGCCTGGCAGTCACATACGTACCACAGATACCTGAAAAGCTCTTCTAGTCTATTCTGCCTTGTCAAACAGGTAAAGATGTACTATTGGTGTGTTTAATAATCAAAAGAACAATTAACACAAAATTGCACCTCAAGAAGATTATTATACTCAAAATTGTGTTATGAAAATTTAAAGTGAATTGAATAAAACGCTTGAATGATTGAATAAAGAGCGTTGTCAAAGAGCACTTTGGAGGTTTCATTTTAGGGGGTCTGACCTATGGGTCTGACACCCCCTTCCCGATGGACAATTTTGTCAGGTTTTATAATTAGAATGTACATCCACAGCTCTTCCTTCTGACAAAAATTTGGTCCCTGGGCTTCAAGGGGGAAAATTTGCCCCAATTTTTAGGGGCCGTCTGACACCCCATCCCGACGGAAATTTTTGTCAGTTTTTTTGTGTTTTGAAATGTCCAGTCATACTACTTCCTACTGACAAAGTTTGGTGCATGGGGGAGATGTGGTGAAATCGACCCGACTTTAGGGTCTCTTTTGGGGGCCTCTGGTGGCTAAGCCCGGCGGCTACGGTCAGGCTGACAACCTTTTTGTCAATGAATTAGACGGTCTAAGTAACTTTACGGGGTCAAATGAATCTTATGGGTACAATGGGATGACTATTTCGGGACAGGTTCCCAGACTAGTCCTTGTCTGATCGTGTAGAGAAAAACCAAAACCACAACATTTGACTCTATTTAAAAGTTGATAATTCATTAAAGTTTGATGTAATTGCTTTGTCCGAAGTGTGGAGCATTCTAAATAAAGATATGTTATCTTTAATAAATTATATCCTTGAGGTGAAATGGCGAACAGGTGGGTCAAAAGGTGGTGGAGTAGGAGCATGTATTTGTTCCTCATTGGAGTATATTATTCTGGAGCATGAAATATCCAATAGACCGCTTCGGTAATGTATGCAAATTTTATACATACCTTTCAAACAAAGGTTGTTCTTGACAACCTGAAAGCTTGCCGGAGGCTTTCCGGACATAGCAACAAATAATGTATGCAAACTGGATTCCAAGCATTGAGGCTCATTTATAATAAGCAGGTTAATGGAATAGCTCGTCACTAGGTGCTCAGAGAATATATGTGCATAAATTTGTATACATTACAAAAGCGGTCTATTCAGAAAGTCTCTGGTTAGAAACTATTTTAAATCCGTAGGAAAATTATTGTAGGCATTATTCATCGAAAGCCCAATAGTGATATCTATCAGCAAAGAGTTTAAGTACGAAGAGTGCTCAGTCCCGAAATAAAGCACGCGTATATATTGTGGTACATGTCGATCGGCCGAGAGGGAAGATTATAGTCTTTATCAAGATGTTTGTATTTTTTATTTCCTTTATTTTTTTCTTTTTTTTTCTGTACATCGCTTTTGGTAAAGCCGTAAAGGGCATAATCTTGATATTGTCCCTTCAAATACAAACTTATGTCCCAAAACAGATAGGAATCAACATACTCTAACTGCACCATGGAGGAGAGGGAGAGAGTTGGGAGGGGGAGCTAAGAGAGATGTTTGTATTTTTGTTAATTTAACAAAAATAATAGAAATTTCACAGCAAATAACTTTAAAAGTTATTTGCTGTGAAATTTCTATTAATATTTATGTGATTGGGGGGGGGGGGGGTGAATGGTCCAAGCATGTTCCCTGATATTAAGCTCTATATAAGCAAACACTGCGATACCTGACGGGAATGTCGAGAAAAGTAAAAAAAAAAAAAATAATAATAATAAAAATAAATAAATAAAATGCTATCTTTATTTTTCTAAATCAGAATATTTCATTTGATATCATGATTTATGTAAATTTTAGGGATTATAGACGTATAATGTAAATTTATGGCCTTATGTTAAAAGTCAAGACAGAAAAGGCTTTATTAAAATGAGAGTGCGTGCGAGCAATTCCTTAAATACAAAGATTAATTAATCCAAGATTCTCTTCTTTTTTTTTTATTGGTGGCGTATCCAGGAATGCACGTGCCCTACGTGCCAGCCAAAACCGAATCTGACATATCTTATAGTTACACATCGAATGAAAGGAATTGTGTGCCCCCCCCCCCCCCCCGGCACAGAAGGAACATGAAAAATGTGACTTTTTTCCTTGCTCGTCTGAAAATTCAGAATAGACAGCATCTGATGATTTTTGTTCGTCAGGTGTGAGCCCTCCCCCTCCCCTGCATTCCTGGATACTCCGTCAATATAAATAACTTACAGTAAATTATTTGTAACATTCTACTGTAGCAGTTTGAGACGACAGGCGAAGAAAACAGTATAGGGCTATTTTGAATTGAATTAACTAGTAACCAACAATAGCAGCTGATGATATAATTTATTTATTACCAGTCCTATTCTGTCTTTGTAGGAATATCCCATTCCTTTTGCCCCAGCCCCCTTTCTCTCTCTCTCTCTCTCTCTCTCTCTCTCTCTCTCTCCCTTTCTCCCTTCCCTCCCCCCTCTCACAGGCTTTCATTTTCTAATAATCTCTTATTCTCTCTTACAACCGCCATCTGTAAAAATGACTCCAATAGAAATGAGCACAAAGTAATGATCTCTTATTGTTGTTGTTGTTGTTGTTTTGTTTTGTTTTTTGTTCAGTCTTTACATTTAATGAGATCGACCGCCAACACTATGCAATCCCATTTTTCACATCCATGACAGAATAGTAGGGGTGGATCCGGGGGGGGGGGTGAATCGGCTGCGGCCCCCTTTTTGATACCCAACTGGTATACCTTAAGTACACAATAAAAATATAATTGCCTCCTTCATTGTGTACTTTTCCGGCTCTGTACCCCCTCTTTTACAAAATCCTGGATCCACCCCTGGAATAGGAATTACATTCTCTTGAACTACAAACTATAGGCATACGCGGGCTCTTGTCTAAAACGTAAATAAAACTGGAATGAGCACCATTAGTTTGGGAGCCCATGAGGCTAACAATGTCGGTCTATTAATCCTTATTAAAACTTATAAAAAGGCCCATCCCGCAAGACTGACGTGACAGTCTCATACCGGTGGCGGATTTAGGGGGGGGGGGGGCAATCCTGGCCCGTGCCCCCATCTTTTGAAAGAAACTTATACATCATTTTGCCCCCTTTTAGAACTGATAACTTATTATTTATTTTTTATTTTTTTATTTTTTTGCTTGTCAGAGAATTATGGAGGAATATTTGATCCCATAAAATCTGATAACCACCCACTGAGCGACTTTTGGAGGGCTTGCGAGAAGATAAAAATACGAATCTCCCTCTAAGCTGTTCCCCCGAAGTTGACAGCCCTGCATTTGTGTGCCCCCATCCCCCCCCCCTTTTTTTTTTTTTTTTTTTTTACTGTATTCGCCCCTGTCATCGACTGTCAGTGTCAGACTCATTTGGTTCAGAAGCCCCCTCCAACTACATTGTCGGTCTCTCGGGGTTGTCGGTCTCGTTGGCTGAAGCCAAACTAAACGGCGATCAGCAAACAAAAAACTTTGATGAGCCAAGTTTGAGGCAAGCAGACAGAGTTCCATCGGCAACGCCACAACCTCGATCGGGATCGCAGAGGGGTAGACCCTATAGCCATGCCGCTAGGGCTATATAGACACCTTCTCGGTCACTATTCAGCTCAGCTATTCTGCTTGCATAATCTAACATCTGTCATTTTGCTAGGCGTAATTCGGTGATAGAACATTGATTATATGAATTTATAAATTTTACACATTGAATTTTTCCTCTGGTCCGTTAGAAATATAATACTGGACTGGAATAATATAGTTAGAGTTTCTTCGTATTGGCTGGGCTGCGCTTGCCTTCGGGCGGACATACATCGTCTGCTAGCGCAAGATCTCATTGGATGTGGATCTCACGTGATGGACTACACGCCTATGTACACGCCCACCTTACGTCATCAATAACAACATACGGTTGAACGTGTGTAATATGACAACTTTTTTTTGTTGGTCAAAAGCATGCATATTCCCGTTTATTTATGCGTAGTCTATTGGACTTATCGAGCCTTAAATATACCTTTTCAGAGCTTTAAATTTCATGTAAATCACATTTTTCATAATTTCAAATATATACTATATGAATTAAAATCATTTCAAAATCCCTGTTTTCATGTGTTAACCCATGGCAGCTGGAAGGCCAAAAGCATGCATATTCCAGTTTATTCATGCGGGGTCTACTGGACTCATCGAGCCTTAAATACACCTTTTCAGAGATTTAAATTTCATGTAAATCACGTTTTTCATAATTTCATATATATACTAGATGAATTAAAATCATTTCAAAATCCCTGTTTTCATGTGTTAACCTATGGCAGCTGGAAGGCCAAAAGCATGCATATTCCAGTTTATTCATGCGGGGTCTACTGGACTCATCGAGCCTTAACTATACCTTTCCAGAGCTTTAAATTTCATGTAAATCACATTTCTTATATTTTCAAATAAAAACAGAGGGATTTATAATCATCCTAATATTCCTTGTTTTCACGTGTAAACCTATGGCAGCCGAGACTTTTTTTGTCAAAAGCATGCATATTCCCGTTTATATATGCGGGGTCTATTGGACTCATCGAACCATAATTATATCTTTTCAGAGCTTTAAATTTTATGTAAATCACATTATTTGTATTTTCAAATAAAAACTATGGGAATTATAATCATCCTAAAATTCCTTGTTTTCGCGTGTAAACCTATGGCAGGCGAGACTTTTTTTTTGGTCAAAAGCATGCATATTCCCGTTTATATATGCGGGGTCTATTGGACTCATCAAGCCTTAATTATACCTTTCCAGAGATTTAAATTTCATGTAAATCACATTTCTCATAATTTCAAATAAATATTATGGGAATTTAAATCATTTCAAAATCCCGGTTTTTGCGTGTTAACCTATGGCAGCTGGAAGGCCAAAGGCATGCATATTCCAGTTTATTCATGCGGTGCCTCTTCCACTTTTTGAGCCTTCATTAATCTTTTTCAGAGTCTCAAATTACATGTAAGCCAAATTTACAATAAATTCAAGGTAATACTAGGGGAGCTATAATCCCTGTTTTCACGTGTTAACCCTATGGCAGATGACTCTGTCAAAAAGCTGGCATGATCCCGGGGATTCATAGTGGCATTTATTGACAATAAAGGTTCAAGAAATGTTTTTTGAACTATCCATCCTTTCTCTCGTGCAGAAATCAGATTTAAAAAAGATAGAGTAAGATATGAAATATCAAGAAAAAATGTGACATCTTTTCACGTGTTATACCTATGGCGAACGTATTTTCCCCCGAGTCTTTTTAACACAGCAATTTACGCCTGCCAAATGTATACGGAAGTAGGTGAGAGTAATCTGTCTTGATACTATTAAAAGTCTTTGTCTATCAGTTCCAAAACACCTTAATGGGAACCAGGGGCGGCGCTACAGGGGGGGCAGAGGGGGCGACCGCCCCCTATGATTTTTCAAGTAGTGCAAAAAGAAAAAAAAAGAAGAAAAAAGAAGATAAGGAGGAAGAAAAGGGAAGAAAGAAGAAAGAGGAGTATTAAAAAGAGAGGTCTTCAATATATAACTCTATATTACCCTTGTTATTTAATGGAGAAAAAATATGACGTCATCTTTAGGTCGTCTTGCCCCTCCTCTCAAAATACCCTGGCGCCGCCCCTGATGGGAACCTTAGAAACTGTTTTCAGGCGGAAAGTTAGTTGGACGCCCTGACTGCTTTTCAATTATTTGGACGCAATACAGCACTGTATAGAACAGGGGTGGGCGCAGTTATGGGGGAGTTTCCCCCCTTCTCGCGCCTATTGCGAAAACTTTGACGTCTTAGCAAATTTTGAGAGAAAGACAACGGCTCGGAATGAACTTGAAATATAAATCATTATGTACGTGTTATTATATTCTGGTATTTGGAGTCCTTTTTCATTACCTTACCTTTGAGGCATATATTTTTTAGATGTAATTATATTCATTTCATCCACGGTTTCACTTCTAAATTTATGAATTATTCCATTCGGGTGTAATGTAATGTAATGTAACTATGTATAAAGTTCGTTTGCATTTGGAGAGTTTAGTGTTAAAAGGCACTAAATTCATTTTAGACTGAAACTATTTTTTTTTAAAAGATAATTATGTGTATCTCGCACACCATCAAACATTTTTCGAAACTTGGAAAAAAAAGAAAATCAATACAAATTTACGTTTCAGGCGCTAAAACCAAATCTGTTTTGTTCCAAAAGGGGCTAAATCCACTGTGGTGATTGCGAATTCATTTATTTAAACCACGTTTCATTAAGCTTTGTACTAAGATTTATGCACAGCCTGAAAGTCATCACTACAAAGAGTGTCGTTCCAAAAGGCGCTAAATCCACGGAAATCAAAATTCCTTAAGAATCTAAGTATTTTGCTATATTTTTAAAGACCTATCTTAAAACGATCAAAGGCACTAGTCTTATTACAATATGAAGTAATAGCGGACAAGGTAAAGTTGTAATCTGAAAACCCTTTTTTTTTTTTCTTCACAAAAACAAAGTGGATATTGCTCCAAAATTAAACTCTTCATTTGTAAATTGAGCGCATAGATATGAAAATGTTATATTATGATGGGCTATATTACCTTAATATCGTTATTATTTATTCAAAGTCGGACAACAACATACAGGACTATAACAATTCTCTACTAAATCTAAAATTTGAACTCTTGTACCAATTAAAATGGGGCAAATAAAAGATTAACGCACTAGTCCTGCAGTTTACACACCGCTTCAAGCAATTGTTCGAAAATTATGATGGTAGTCACTTCATATCTTGACCCTATGGTCTACGTAATACACTCGAAAGGTTCACATTACTTTATTTTGTGTGTAATGTATATACCTTGACCCTTATTTCTGAGAGTAAAATCAATTGAAAGGGGGTTCTCCAGCTCCTGACCAAGAAAGAGAACACGGATAAGTGATGCTATAGGCGGGCAGTCGACCTTGGCTTTTAATAGTTTAGGAGGATCAGGGAGGGCTGCAGGGAAGTTGAGAAGTTGAGAGAGAGGGGCAGTGGCGCAGGGGGGGGGGGGTGACCCCAATTAGGCGCCGAGATTGCACTCGCTGAAAACACACTCGTTAAAGAGATGGAAATGAGATTTTGAAAGAAAAAACAATCTGACTCAATTTTAGGACATTCTAAATATACCCCCCCCCCCCTGTTTTTAATAGCACTTTAAAGAGAAATTTTCACTACTACATGTATAACAAGAACCACTTTTATTAATTTTGGCGAAATTTTCAATAACTGATTGATTTTAAAATCATGTATTTCCCCCTTGAAAATCAGGGGTATATTTGTATAGGCCATCTCCCTCCCTCGAAAGTAGTTGGTATACCCCCCCCCCCCCCCCCCCCCCCCCCCCCCCCCATGAAGAGGGGACGGTAGTACTTACCAATCTCGTGTCAAATGGTATAGGGAATCAGATTGGGGGATTGGGACAAGTAGAATCGATCCCTAGTTTCTCGTCCGGATTTTTCGAAAATGAGGACGAGGGCGACGGGGCATGTTATTTAATATTTGATTTTTTTCAATGTATGTACAAATGCTATTGGGTCGATTTCGATACATTTTTTTTTTTTAACTTGATTTCAATAATACATGGAAAACAATGTGAAATTGCATCATTTTTCACGAAGTTTGTTATCTCATTGCCTAGATGGCCTCAGATCCTTATTCATTTCATTTGCAAAAATGCTACGTCTTACAAATTAAACAATCATAACTCTGCAGTGTGAGCTTGAGTCTTTTTGAAATTCACACGAAGTTCTGAAGATACTACTACAATATTACCTCCAAGATTTCATTTTTAGATACTAGCAATCAAATTCTCGTTACACTTTTTAGACACCCCTCATACACCTCGACTCCGGCGCATGTCTGAGAGTAAAATGGAGATGGGGGTTCTTCAGCCTTTGACCATGAAAGCGCTGGCCTCAGATGGATGGCTGGGCTGTGGGCCTTCACTGTAGTTTAGGAGTGTCAGTGATGAATACAGGGAGAGAGAGAGAGAGAGAGAGAGAGAGAGGGGGGGGGGGGGGGGGGATACTCGTTTTTCCGAAGGTTCGTAATTCCGGAAATGGTGTAGGGCTCGGAATTATGAACCTTGTTTCATCTTCGAAATTATGAAACATATTTTATTTTCGGAATTACGAACCTTCGGAATGTTGAACCTGGGGAAAAACGTCATGTAACCGAGAGAGAGAGAGAGAGAGAGGGAGAGAGGGAGAGAGAGGGAGAGAGAGGGGGGGGGGTGGCCGTGTTCACCACTCTTTTGTCAAATGGAACATGGGGTCGGAGGGTTGGATTAGGTCAAGTATAATTGGTTCGTAGTTTCTCGTCCGGATGATTTTTCGAAAATGAGGGGGTAGGGGCGGGTAGTGCCATGTTATTTAATAATTAATAATTTTGCTGTATGTACAAATGCTACTGGGTCGATTAAAACTCGTGTTATTTTCTTAATTTTATTTCATTTGTAGATGCAAATACAGAGCCTCCAAACAAGGTGCAGACATTGCACAATTTTCATGATTTTTGTTACCTCATTGCCTAGATGGTCTTAGATCCTTATTCGTTTCATTTCACAACAAAAATATCAGATAATATTATTTTTAAAAATTTAAAAAAGAGGGAAAGTGCTAGGGACCGTCGAGAAACGATTTTGTTTGGTTTTAGCAAGCTAGGTATGGGGTCAACATAATGTTAAGTCTACCTGGGGAGCGTTTCATCAAGTGTTTTGTCAGTGATTTTTACCGACAACTGAAATCCTTGCATATTGGCTGAGCGCAAATTGTCGGTAAAAATCACGGACAAAACGCTTGATGAAACGCTTCCCTGGTTGGTCGATATGGAGGGGTAAAGACAGGTGTAGGTCGGGGTAGGGGATGCCCTGTACTGAGACAAGAGCCAGACTTGCAGGGTTGACTCAAAGCTTTATGGAATTGTGTTGAACTCAATATAGAGTCTGTGCCTGCATATTTTACCCAATGCTGCTTCCACTATGGCGTTTGGAGTAAGGGGGGGGGGGGCTGTTTGGGTCAGCCGATGATGAGGAGAGGACTGGTGGCCATCCCACATGGGATCGAGAAAAGAAAAAAGAAAAAAGTTTCGTAGAGGGGCAGGGGCGGTAAATGTATGGCCCATTCGGGAGGAGTGGAGATGATCAAAGGTCTGAGCCTATAAAACCAACAAATATTTACAGTTTTACCATCTGAGAGAGAGAGAGAGAGAGAGAGAGAGAGAGGGGGGGGGGGTGTCAAATACATGCGCCACATTCAATATTAATAGTATGGTAAATTATCACGAGTATTTATTTTGTTTCTTTTTGACACCTGATGCTTACAAACTCAAACAAGCTTTCTACAAGTGCCCCCTTTTCCATCTTTTTGTCTCATTTTACTTTAATCAGTTCGACCATTATGCTCATGTGGGTTATTTTAATGTATATATCTGAACTGTCTGGCCCGTATTCTGAACTCCGGTTTAACTTTAAACTCCAGTCTAAGTTAAACCAGGGCTTTAATCAAAACTGACTTAAACCGTAAGTCCCGTCTAAAGTTCTGTACATAGTTAAGCCACACTGGACTGGAGCTTAAGTTAAACCGGATTTCAGAATGTGATTTTCTAAAACTCTGGTTCAGTGGGCAGTTTTAGACTGGATTTAAACCACACTTAGACCGCGGTTTAAGTTAAACCAGAGTTCAGAATATAGGCCTCTGTGTCTATATTATAATTATAAATCCGTAAGTTTTAATGGAAATGAATAAAAAACTGAGAGAGGAATATATGACCATAATCGGCACTTCATAAACCAATCTTTAAAGATTACCAAAGCGTGTAATGGGGCTTCGCCCAACTTTTTTTATTTCAACAAAAAAAATGGGGGGGGGGGGGTTCTTATTTTGATTACTCAGGCTGAATAAAACAAACGAGCAAAGCTCATGATGTCTATAATTATATTTACATCGTATGATGATATTAGCAACTCATCAATAGGGGGCAACAAACACCTTAGGTTAAAATGACAGATTGAACAAGGAGTGGTTTTTATGTTTTCTAAATCTTTCATTTTCGTTTTTTATTAATAAAACTATGTATAATACGCAGGTTATATACATATTCATCATTTCACAAATATATGTCATGGATGTTTTTATTTTTTTCTCAACTAACAATCATCTTACATCACTGTACCCCTGATATTGAATTGTATACATAATTCATTCACATAATTCACGTCGGTTAATTTACATGATGTATTAAAGTTAGAAGTAAATCTAGAAACTACTTCCATTCAAATACAAGTTGTACAAAAAATGTCCATCATTATCAATGCTGCATGTCAGATGTCAGCGGTGTAGGGCAATAATCTAAAAAATCAGGAATGTCATAAAAGAAAAAAAAAAAAAAAGGAAAGAGACAAGGCATACATGATTTGAAATGAAACCCTGACAATATTTGAGAGACGACTATAAAGTTTTGATTAAACTCTTGTGCATTTCTCCTTGACGTGACTGATCTAAAGTTTAAATGCAAACTTCGTCACTTAGCAAAATGTACTAGCACATGAAGACGTACTTGGAAAGCAAAACACATAATTATTAGCGATGCTTGTGCATTTTAAATTGTAATCTGACTCAATTCTCCCTATCGCATATAGCTCTCTGAATCCGAACGCATGCGGCGCTCTAATTTTTGGGCATGTGATTGCTGGCAACTGAGCTTCCGGGTCCGGCCGGAGCGTCATTGACAATGTGTTAGAAGACGTGGTCAGCCTAGCAAAAACTCCCTTTTGTTCCTAATCTAGCAAATAATCGTGTTTTTATACAGTTGATATTTAAATGGGATTCTTCTGTGAAGCCACCCAATGTGGGATTTTGAGCCGACGATGCAAAACCTGTTTTCAGCAGAACAATCACGCACGAAAAAAGCAAGGAAATATATCAGTGTATGCTCGCTATAGCTATAGACTGGAACCGGAACTCTATGTGCCAACATCATTGTCCCCGATATCGGTATCGGGAGCTGATATCGGCGGATATCGGCTATATGCGATAGGGAGAATTGAACGACATTAAGTCAGCGCTTTAATAAAGAGAAGGTCGAGCCCTGGAAAATGTAAAACGTACTTTTGAGCTTGTCATTCTTTGACACGGGGCCTTTGACACATACATGTACGCGAGTGCAGAAATGTAAAGCAGTAGAAATGCTCCCTAAAAACGAACTGCTCTTGAAATGTCCTAATATTAAAAATATAACGAGAAAACGCCATTTTTGTGTGCAGCGGCTGTTCGTGATTTTCAGCAAAGATTTTGTCCATGTAATTGTCATTTTGATGATTTAAAAAACATCAAAATACACAATAATTTGTATGTACCATAAAATCTACCTTTCTGAATTCTTTCTTCTTTTACACTGCAATTGCATAACCAGAACTCGAATTTTTAGGTAGTATTTGCACATGTATGTCTATGTACTAGCTCCAGGCCCTCCGGGCAAAAAAATATGATTTGCAACAATTATTCCCTTTGCAGCCAAGGTGGGTCTTCATACGCCAATTTCTACTTAAACTCTTTACAGGCTTCGGCCTCCTGGTGGAACTAACAGTGGACTGCCGCAGTTGTCTTTTGGCACACGTACAGAGTATTTGAATTATGGATCCTATCTGGGCTAATTCGGCACTAGGGCGAACTCCGAGTCGGCCTTGCCGGAAAATCGCGGCCGAGTGAGGCCCAGAGAGTTGAATTGATCGCAAATAATTGTGTTGAATTTCGCATTAATTACACATTTCAAAACACTTAAATTCAAAATTATTTGATATCAATGTGTAAAATGATTAGCAAAGAAGTAGTGTTGAAAATTTCAAGAAGTGAAATTATTAAAACAAACATGAAATTTAAGGCCAAAAAAACGGTATGGTGCGACGCAGAGCCAAGTTAGACCGACCCATTGTATCATACTCCCATCAATGCGGCAGTCCAGCGTTTCGGTCCATGATAGCGATCGAGTAGAGAGTAAAAAGTGACTTTTTATCAAGATACTGAAATAGTATGCTTCCATAACAATTATCAATCATAATTTCAAAATTTGTACTAATTCAGCTACGTTTCGTACTATCTCGCACACTTTAAGAGGAATGTCCCAGATAGGAAAAGACATTCATGAAGCAAAGATCATGATTATGAACTCATCCTTTAAAACTACATCTATATGCAGTACTGCAAAAAGTGGAAAATTTCACGCCATAAATTTTTCGTGCGCGGACGAGTAAAGTGAATTTCCATTTTTTAAATGTGTCCAACATGCTAGACTCATGGGCAATAATTACATAAACAAATATTTGCAAGTTTTTCTTTCCATGCTAATTTCATGCCACATGAAATGGGTGAAAATTTCCACACCGCAAAACATTCTATGTTTATAGAATTTTTATTCTTACATCTCTCATTACCGAATTACAATGTTTTGACAACTTTAGACTTCACAGTAAAATAATATGCAATTAGTGAGTCTCATAATACAAAAATACTCAAACAAATCTTCTTTATTCTACATCAAACCTATAAATTGAAGCTTGACTGATTAAAATTATTTTCTACTAAGAAAATATAAATTATTTGAATTCTTTCTTTCATAACATTTATGTCAAATATTTCTTAACATACATTAATATTACATAACATTCTTAATATACTCTTTACAAAGATTACTTGTCTTTAAAGTTAAAGGGTACCAATCACCAAAACATATTTTACTCTGTATGTTAGAGGTTCCATGTCATTCTACTATATTCCAAATATGGGCTTCGAATATCACTTCTATAAAGAGATATTACAAGTTTTATTATACTCTTTATAAGCATAAAAGCGACTCGTGAGTAGACTACTCAACGCACCCGTACGCGCTTGCCAAGATAAGGGCCCGCGCGGAACCAAACTCGGAGGTTCGGTTCCGTGCGAGCACCTTTATGTTATCCTTTATTTCCTTCATACTCCTAAACTGATAACCTATAGAATTTCAGATAAAGTTCTTTGAGGTCAATTTTATACTTCCTAGCGATATACAAATTATTTTTTTAGGTGGTTGGTACACTTTAAAAAGTCACCAGATAAAGTGAATAACTCAAATATCTTATCACAAAACTCTGTCAAGTGATCTAACTTTATAATAAATACTCAACAATATATACAATACAATCCTTTAAAAAAATCAATGTGCTCTATGATGGAAAATGACTACCATACCTTGATATTTTTTAATTATCCATGTCAGTTACACTATCACCAAGAGTATTTTGTTTGAGATTTTTAAATATCTACAATTATTAACATTCCTGAATATTTTAAGAAAGATTTGTGCTCAACTTAAAAACTTCCATACCAACTTTCTAATATGCGTTGAATACTATGTCTAAGAATGTAACACGATACATACATGTACATCTCAAAAGGATAAACAAAATCCCTAGCACTTAAAGATGATTATGAAGTGGATGAGTTGCACACGGAATATGATAGACAACAGAGGGGCCAAGGTTTCATCTATAACTCTAATAAAGAAAAAAATGGTTACAATCATCATTTTAAAAAAAATGGACTTCAATTATGATTTGACACCAATTTGCATCCCAAATAATTAACACCATCAACTCTGTAAATTATATCGTAACTGAAGTTAAATCAGCAATTGAGTTACAAATCACCAGATGGCTTGCTTTTTAAACATCCTGTCGATATTTTTCACGACCATTTCTAAGTCTTATGACCTAACACAAAAGATGTTTCTTTTGCCACTGTATCAGGTACCTTTGAATCTGGAATGCTGTTATTTACAGACACATTTCCTTACACTATTTTTCATTTCCTTAACCTCTACCATGCTGTGGGGGGCAAATCCCGCCCCCAAAATTTGAGCGTTGAACATTTCGTTTAGGTTGAGAATGGCTTGGAAATTCTTCCTTGTACAGAAACCTGTGCCTTCAATATCATGTCTATTCTTATGCAATATATCTTTGCCCAGTTTGATCAAGAAAAAAAACAAACAAACTCATTTCAAAGTTAATATTCAACTCTTGAAAGTTCATTTTTGACAACTGCTCAAAAATATGGTGGCATAGAAGGGGTTAAGGATAAAAGAAAAAAAAAAACCCTAAAAACAAGAAACGTGAAACTATTTTCCTTTTCATGACAAATGCTAAAGTGACAGTAAACGGAAGCTCCTAATGGCACCATCTTATAACAGGATTTGAAAAGTGTCTGTTCCTCTCATTTTTCCATCATGCCCCATTCTAGTTTGTAGAAGCTTAGAATTCCACATCTGCAAAGTCAAAAATAATAGTTTGAAATATAAAATGTGCCTATTATCCAAACAAACTCTTTGTCAAAATTCCAAATAAAATGCAATTAATTTTCAAATTATAATCTTAATATAGCAGTCACTGCAAGATGGTGCTGTTAAAGTTCTACCAGTTTAATGACACTGGTAAAATAATGTCAGTATCCTAAGAAAAACACAAATACATGAAGATCAATTTTTTTTCCTTCAATTATTTCAATTATATAGAAAGAGATGAAACTGAAGTATTCGTAAAATAAAAATATTATTACACAAAAACCAGGGAAAAGGATGATAAGAATAATATGCTACATTCATATTGCGCACATATCCATCCCCGGGGGATGCTCACGGCACCTACAAAGAATAAATTCCTACCAGGTACCCATTTCGTACACCTGGGTGGAGCGCGGTAGATTAATGTCTTTTCAAAGGACCTTAGTGCTGCAGCGAGACTCGAACCACAAACCATATGACCCACAGCCCTTGACATACCACTAGACCATGACATCTCTAAAAAAAAATATAAAACTTTAAAAATAAGAACTGAAATGGGGGGGGGGGGGGAATGGTGTCAAAAAAAAGTGGCACAGATATTTCACAAGATTTATATTATGACTTCCTTATTCACTTCATTAATTACTGAAAGTAACACACAAAAGCAATTGGGTATAATTATATTATATTATTTTCAAGGAAAGTACAATATCACAAAACTTGCATGTGAAAATGGAATAGCTTGAAATAACTCTCATCTTTAGAATCATGTTAATGATTTTGCACATTTTACACTACCCATGATCTAAAAATGTACACAAATTCGAGCACTATCAAACGCTACAAAATATAAGACACAAAAATCTACCTAACAGCAGTCTATTGCAGCAAATTTCACACCACACAAAAAAAAGTTCAGTAACCCATTGCTTATGGGAACCGGATGGTCACTGTATTAAGCCTATGGGAATGAGAGTACAGTAGTTAACGGGTTAAAACACACATCAGCAGTAGATGTTAGTGTACATGAGTTTGAAAGAGAATAGTCGATAAATGGAGTTGAATAGGTTTTTTTTAATGAAACTCACTTGAAGAAAAATCAGATATAATTTCATTTTGCAGAGAAGAACCTTGACGAATACTGGGCATTACACGATCCCTTTGATGTGTCACACTTTCAAATAAGCTGCACGTTTAACCCATAGCGGTTCAAATTTTTTTTTTAAGGTTTGGAATAAATCAGCTATACCTCCTCAAATTGGCAACAAGTTTTCTCATTTTCACTCTTACATAGTTTAAAACCATCAAATGTACATAATGAACCAATGAAAATGCAACCAAAACCTGTCGCTTGGTAAACGAAAATGGTAATTCTAAATTCTGCTCCATGTTGCCTACTTAAAGATTTTCATCCTTATTTTCAATCAAACTGGCATTTATCATGAACTGAATAATCTACTGCTACAAAAGTGGACTCAAAATTTTCTGCGATTGGTGCTTTTTCTGCCATATTGTGCGAAACTCATAGCAGTCTCGAGCAAGAGATCATGCGAAAAGGTCACTAAAAGGTGCACACTAAACTGCTTCATGTAGGTATAGGTTACGTAAAGCGATACTTGTATGACAAAAACTGATTGATGTTCATCCTGAATGACATCATCTCTCCAACAACAATGCATCAATTATTCAAGTAGTGCATTAACTATTTAACTAATGCCTTAACTATTTAACTATTTAAGCCAGGACTGTTTTGCAGGACACTGATGATCAAAGAAAATAGAATCAGAGTATGATTCCACAATAAAATATATAGGTGATGTCACATTATTTTTTTTTCTCTACGGATTTTACTGTAGTCGTACACATTGTTCATATCATGAGTTGGTGCATTGCTAAATATATTTTAGCATGTACATGGACTTTAACTATCCTCAAGGCATTTTACATCTTCAGCTTCTCCATACCCAGGGGTATAACATGCTTTTGATAACAAGAGGGATGGCAATATCACCACTGAGGCATGTTTTCTGCACAAATCTTTCTTTGCAAAGTCGTCGGCTGCTGCTGAGGTATTGAAACATATTCTTAGGCAATTCACAGTTATCTGCCTCTCTACGCATGTGAGTTCATGTATTGGTAGCTGGTCTATAGTCAGTAGAAAGCTGTATCGAGAGTATCAGCACTTTGTAAAGTGCTCTGGTCAATAAGCCAGTCCGTAATTAGTTCATGGTACAAATGACCCTGAAATGACCCAAACTTGTATGCGCACACGCATTTGTTTTGGTGGACGTGCTACTTGTTCAACGTCTAAAATCAGACTGGTGTGCGCATAGTGGTGCGTACCCAATGACTGCGTTCAGAGGTCAATTGTACCCGGTACAAATGACCTTTATCTGCACATGCGCAAATTGTAATTACGAACTGGCTTATTGTGACATCATCTTCTCAGCAGAGATTACGAAATGTTGCGCAGAACTCTACATACGACGTAGTCATGGAATGGTCAAAGTACAGAAATGTAAATGTGATTTAGTATAAACCACGGCTACACGTGTTCCATCATCTAGCCTCAGAAATTAATTTATTTTGCCTCTCAACATCCAGGAGGATATTCATCGCGACAAATGCTAAAAGATGATGTGCTTTCTCACGACTCCGAAGATGACTTTTTATTCTCCTGGAAAGAGAGTGGTATAACGATACCCTGTCTTTTATCTTTCATATGATTCTGATATACATGTAACTAGAATTGTGTGTGCATCAGATAGTTGGCTGGTGAGCTATCATCGACGAAAAACGCAATTCAAGCGCTGACAGTACCGACTCCACATTGAACAACCCCTCTTTGGCGCAGTCATCAATTCACACCTTTCAGCACGTGCCACTTTGCGATATTAGTCCGCGGCTTGCTCATCATTTCATTCCAGTGGCTCATTTCGGCAGGCGACGTTCGCGCTCCGAGCAGGATCCCGCCTATCATATCGTTCTTTGAGAGGCGGTCTTTATCCAGGACCGAGATGACGAACGTCGTGTCACGTATCCTGTCGAGCGGGATGTTGAAGACAAAGGACTCGTTGTAGACGGGATTGAGCGTGTGGTACTTGATGACCGTTTTCTTCTTCTCAACGCGCTTGTCCTTGTGCATGTGCCAAATTTTCACGTACGGATCTGAAAGAATGAGGAGGGAGAGGGGAAATAAAATAAAGATTCACTTTCAACTCTTTTCAAGCTTTGGTCAACTTATGGAACAAACAGTGGACTGCAACATTCGACTTTTGCCACTTGTGCAATGTATATGTACAATGTACCATGTGCTCCAAACGATCCGGCAGTCTAGCGTTTCATTCTGTAGCGAATAAACAGTTAATGCTAACTTTCTCACTAAGGTAGAGAAAGACAAGCTTTTCTTCATCTGACAAAAAAAAAATTTGAGGGGAAAAGGTATTGTGGGGAAGGGGGGGGGGGGCGCACAATGGTCTTATTCTGTGGACAAAATGCAAATTAACAAGACCATTGATCAGAAGGGAGGGCCTAGCAGGGGTCACACCTTTCCCCCTTTTTCTTTTTCCCCCCTCTTTTTCTCAACTTTTTTCTTTCTTTTTTTCTTGCCTTTCAACTGGAGGGGCACGGGCCCCTTTGTGCCCCCCTGTAGCTACGCCACTAGTGCCACTAGCTTTCAAGAAGCTAATTCAAACATCTTGTCTGACTCTACGTCTTACCTGATTTTCCTGTGATATCTTTAGCTGCAAGGTTTTGACACTTGAGTACTGTTATAGTTATCCTGCCTGCGGTGGGAGCGTAGCAGAGGGATACTAGAAGACTTCCTAGTTTACCCTGCGAAAAAAAGAAAACACGAAAACTCCATGAATTGGGAACACTGATGTTATATAACAGGTAATATGACTAGTAGTAAAGTTTGTTGTGTAACCCACAGGAAGAAGTACGATAATCGAGAATATAATCAAAGATGGGCAATATTTTGAGATCCAAATAAATCAACTTTTCTCCAAATTGGCAACACTTGCAGTATTGTAATATAGTTCTCCCGCCTGCTGTGGGCACATAGCAGAGTGACACTAGAAGACTCCCTAGTTTACCCGGCAAGAGAGAAAATTAGGACATCATTCAAATTAATCAGTATTTCTTCTTCAATTTGGCAACACTGATTTTAGAACAGAAGAGATTGATATCTGTAGACAGCAAGGAAGAGCACAAGAAGTGAATATAATTAAAGACAGGTATTTTTTCCAAAATGCAATGAATCGGCTTCAAATAGGCAACGCTGATTAAGAGTGATGCTAGCAGACTTTCCAGTTTACTCTGCAAGAAAGAGAATACCATCACAATAATTCTCCATTTTTCAAAGTAAAAATACCTGCAAAGAACAGCAACCAAAGAGGACAAACAATTTACTTTACTGGATTCTATTGACCAAGGCTGGTATTCAATTAAAAACACACATTACAGTATGTTAGCATTTTACTTAGCACTTGGCTTGGCTAAGTAAAGTGGGTTAACTTGTTTTCAAATAACATCTTTACTTAAGTACTTTACTCTAGGAAGCTGACTTAAAGGCAAAATACTTACTGATAGCCATTGTGACATCACAAAGCTACCAACTGATAGCCATTGTGACATCATAAAGCTAGTCCAAAATGCGTAAGTAATACGTTGCATTAAAATAATGTGTGCAGGTAATTTGTTTATATGCAGAATTATAATGGCCCACGTATGTATGAAATCCACATGCCTGCTAATTCAGCTTCCAAAGTAATTTACTTACGTCTGCTATTGGGTTTTCTTAGACTTGGGTAAAATGCTTACCCAAAAGATGGAACAGAATACCAGAATTGTTTAAATATTTTATCTAAGACTAAGTAAAACAGTAAAATCATACCTGATTTTGTTATTTGCTAAATAAATTTATGTATCTACCTATTATTGCTAGTTTGGTCCAAACTACGCTACCACCGAGAAACTAAAAGTCACATTCGCGCACGCCCCACCCCCGTATGACGCCTTCCCATAGTCACATGCGCGAGCGCACGCCCGCCATCTTCCTCTAACGAGCTGCCAGAGACAACGTTTAGGACATGTTGCTGGGCAAGGAGAGGGGACGGAGGGAGGGACATAGGTAGATACATAAATTTATTTAGCAAATAACAAAATCAGGTATGATTTTACTGATTTACTACAATAAATTAATGTATCTACCTATTATTGCTAGACTAGCACGGATAAAAATCCGGGGTGGCATGTCCCAAGGGAAGAAGACTAACGGAGGTCAACGGCAGAAGATGCCGCCCTCAAAGACGAAGTTGCAAACTGCACTTCTCCTGAAGGAATGTCCTTCAGATAAAAAGAAGTGAAAGAGTTAGGAGACCGCCAAAAAGCGGCCCTCAAGATGTCTTCTAGGGCAATGCCCTGAAAAAGCGCCCAAGAAGTACTAATGCTTCTGGTATCATGCGCTCTAGGTTTGCTATCCGCGAGAAGGGCCTCTGGGCCAGCGGCCTGGATGGCCTCGACAATCCACCTAGAGATGGATTCTCTAGAAGCAGGGGAGAAAGGTTCGCGAGTAATGAGAAAAAGTTGCTCGTCCGAGCGGCAATCTTTGGTTCTGTCTAAGTACCATTTTAGCGCCCTCACCGGACACCAGACTTTGTCCTCCTTGACTGAGGAGAAGTCTGACAGGGGGCTGAGAAACACCTCAACCGATCCGGAGGAAGCCGTCTGGTTTTTGGCTACAAAGGAGGGCTTGGGGATAAGGCGAACACCTTGCCTTTCCCAACGGATATGACCAGGAGAGGTACAAAGAGCATGAAGAGAGCTTCTTCTTTGCCCTGAAGCTATGGCGATAAGAAAAATGGTCTTGACAGTCACATGATGGAGAGAAGCCTTGCTCATCGGTTCAAAGGGAGGCTTTGATAGCGCGTCCAGAACCTTAGGAAGGCTCCAAGCAGGAGACAGCTTTGGATTTGCTGGTCGTTGTAGGAAAAACGATCTCAGCAACTTAGTCAGGTAATGGAAGCTAGAAACTCCCGAGCCGTCCGGAAAGCCAACATGAATGGCAGCAAGGCAGAGCGGTATCCACGGATAGTGGAAAGAGATCTACCCTTATCAAATAAGGAGATCAGAAAATCTGCAATAGTGCCCACAGAAGCCTCACGGGGTGAAACCCCGAGGTCTTCACACCAAACTGAAAAGGCCTCCAGACGGGAGTTGTAAAGAGATCTAGTGGAATCTCTACGACTCTGGACTATAAACTGAGAGGCTCTCTCAGAGAGTCCCGAAGCTCTAGCGTCTCCCCCGATAACGGCCAAGCGGTCAAGTGAAGGACCTCGGGCCGATGATGGAGGATCCCGGACAGAGGCTGGGACACAAGGTCCGGCCTCAGTGGAAGTGGAAACTGCTGTCCCGCCAGGAGGGACAGGAGTAGAGGAAACCAAGGTCTCCTCGGCCAGCGCGGGGCTACTAACAGAACCCTCGCTCGATCCTCCTTGATCTTTCTCAGAACCTGAGGGATCAAAGGAAACGGAGGGAAAGCATACCCTCGAAAATGTCCCCAATGGAGAGCGAAGGCATCGAGTGCCCAAGCCTCCGGGTCCCGTACCCGAGAACAGTACCTCGGAAGACGGTGGTTGAGAGTGGTCGCAAACAGATCGATCTCTAGCGGCGCCCAAGTAGCGCGGAGAAGATCGAAAACCTCCTGATGGAGGGACCACTCGGATGGGAGACACTTGCCCCGGGACAGAAAGTCTGCTATAAGATTCTCTTGTCCGGGAATGTAAGAGGCTATCGGGACAATGTTGTTTGTCCGACACCACCTCCATAACTGGGCGGTAAGAGAGTTCAGGGAAACTGAACGAGTTCCACCCTGACGATTGATGTAGGCAGCAACCGTGGTGTTGTCCGTAAGGATAAGCACGGAGTGCCCCACAATCGTGCGCCTGAAATGGCGGAGCGACATGAATGCCGCCAGCATTTCCAGTACATTGATATGGGGAAGAGTGTGCAGATGAGACCAGTCCCCCGAAATCATCTCGTCCCCACAATGGCCGCCCCAGCCCAGAAGGGACGCATCCGTCGAGATGGACACTGACGGAAGAGGGGTGCGGAGAGGCTTGCCTCGCGCAAGAAATGTCTCGTCTGCCCAGGGGGCGAGAAGACGTCTGATCTCCCTCGGTAATGGAATCCATACTCTGAGGGAGTCTACGCTCGGCGAAAAGAACTTCAAAAGGTGCCACTGGAAGGGCCTCATCAGAAGTCTGCAGTCTGGCAGTACCTCCACTAGACTTGCGAGGTAGCCCAGAAATTGAAGCCAGCGCTTGGCCCGTACCTTGCGAGAAAGACGCAAGGACCGAGCAGCTGACGTAATCGTCCGAATTCTGTCGCGGCTGGGGCGGGCGACCTGATTCGGGATGTCTATCTCCGCACCTAAGTACACTGGGGTACGAGTGGGAGACAGCTCCGACTTCTCCCAGTTGACTATAAATCCTAGCTCCTGAGTAGTCTGGAGCAGGAGGTGCAACTGGTCTCGGAGCACAGGCTCTGAATGTGCTACCAGGAGCCAATCGTCCAGGTAGACAAAGAGTCGGAGACCACGATTCCTTAGGAAGGCGGCTAGAGCTGACACTACCCGGGTGAAGACACGGGGAGCTGGTCTCAGCCCGAATGGTAGGGCACGAAACCTGAAAGTTTCGCCTTGGAAGGCGAATCCCAATAGATCCCGCGAGCGTGGATGTATCGGGATATGGAAATATGCGTCCTTCAAATCTAGCGAAATCGCCAAATCTGTCCGCTCGATTGTCGGCAGAATGGACGCTAGTGTCTCCATCCGGAAGTGTTCCGGAGGGATAAAGGTGTTGATGACCTTCATATTGAGGATCATCCTCAGCTTCCCCGAGCGTTTTGGGATCACAAAGATCGGGGAGAGACACAGATGTGGGTGGTCTCTCACCTTCTCTATAGCGCCCTTCTCCAGCAGTAATCGTATCTCGGCCGAGATATGCTGCTGATGAAGAGCGGACGAGACTGGCGGGCGGATACGGATGGCGCCGTGCGGGACGGGCTCTGCAAGTTCTATGAAGAAGCCGTCTCGCACGACTGAGAGAACGAAGCCGTCCTCGGTAATTGCTTCCCAAGCGGGAAGGAAATACCGTAGTCGTCCGCCTACCTGGTGATCCACTGCTCGGGGCGCACCCTCAAAAGGCCTGCTTGGGCTTGGCCGGAGCCTTGCCGCGGGCCCTATTACTCCCCTTACCTCTGGGAGAGTCCCTACCTCGAGCAGACTTGGGCTGCTGACCGGTAGGTAACGCCACGCGAGGTGGAGCCGAGCTCACCCGCTGATGGCGTGGAAGGGGGGGGCACCGACGTCCTAGCCTTCGGCTTAGGAGGTTGAGCCGGCTGACGTGGACGGAATTGCCTCGACAATTCAGCCGCCTGCTTACGGGAGTCGATCTCGCGCTGAAGAACAGCGGCGAACTGACCCCCAAACAGATGCTCCCCCGACTGGGGAATCCCCGCCAAAAGGGAGGGGATATCCCTCTCCAGAACCCCTAAGGACGAGAGAGCAATCTCTCTCCTAGAGTTCGTGGCCTGGACAGCTGCAGCAGTCAGCTGCGACCACAGAGATCCTGTCAAAACAAGCAGGATCTCGTCCAAAACCAAGCCGTCAGACTCGGAAACCTGAAGTTCCCGAGACCTGACCCTGAGGCTGATTAAAGAGCCCAGGTAGGCCGTGAGCCGCAGGCCAGATCTGGCGTGGGTCTCAAAGTCACGTGCCTGCCTATCCTTGGCTGTGTAACTCCTACTCTTGAAGTTCACGCCAAGTCTCGCCCCGACATGCCCGATGTCAGGCGAGAATTTCTTCGGTTGGAAAAAACCAACTGAATCTTGGGGTCGGAAAGCGTATTCCTTGGCAAAGGGACGCTTCCTACCAATTGAAGCCCCAGGCAGCGACGACTGTTCAGCTATGCCCTCATAGGCAGTCTTGAAATCGTCAGTAAGGGGTATCCCCGATGAAGGAGCCCTTTGCCTGAAGAGAAGAGAAGCCTGAGCCGAGTCCGCCTGGGCCGGCGGGAAAGTCTCAGGTAAGTATCTCGCCAAAAGAGCCTGCGCGTCAGCTGCCAAACCACGAGGGGGTTGGGGGACCGCACTGGCTTGTGACTCGGAATCAGAGTCAACATCAGGGTCGGCTATGTGGGAAACCTGGCCCCAGGGGGGCGGGTGCATCCACGAGCCGTAAGTCTCCTCACCGGGAGGGGCGCCAAGCGCCGCCGGAGTAGGAGCAGCTCTGACCGGGCGGCTCTGGGCCTGCCGGGATCGAGCATGACCCTCAAGGGGCCAATCATGACCGGATAGTATTGGTCTGTCATGAGCAAGAGGCTTTTGACAGCCTGGAACCTGTAAATTAGGACCGGATATCGGCAAACCGGGGCCGGATACCGACAAACCGAGACCGGAAACCGGTAACTCGGGGTCGGATCTCGTCAAACCGGAACCGGGTATAACCGGGTCAAGGTTCGGATCACCCAAGTCCACGGACTGGTCAGGGTCCGAGGGTGGGTCTGTGCCACCCGCGGTCGGCTGGGAGGTAGCGGGTAACCACCCGCTCTTCTCCACAACTATCTTCAAGAAACGAAGAAGTTCCGCCTGATCGACCGCCGAAGGAGAAGGGTCTGGCGTCTTAGAAGAGGCCTTGCACTTCTTCCTAGTCGTAGTCATAGGTGTACCCGAGGCAACCTTGGACTTTGACTTAGAGAGAGACTTGGCCGAATGGTGCCCTTTGGACTTCTTGCAAGGGGGGGCAGAGCCCTCCGGCAAAGAAGTCGGCACCTCGGCCGTACCCGAGAGGCCGTGCTTGGCAGGGCGCTCGGATGATCTCTCATGGCTACGCTTGGCCCGTTTAGAACGGGGGGTAGCCGTCTCCGTGGTGACTAGGGCTGAGTCAGGGCTAGCCGAGTCACTAAGAGTATATAGAACACTGGAAGGAGAAACTCCAACGTCTTTGCTCAGGTGGGAGCCAGTGGTCGGTGCCCCGACGGCTCCCCCTGAGCGGACATGAGTGCCAGTGGCCGGTAATCCGGCAACACTCACGCCCTGAGATCGGGGGCCAGTGGTCGGTAATCCGACGACCCCCTCGCCGGGACTGCGAGTCCCGACTGTTGTTGTAAAGCCGAGCCTGGCCGCTGCCGGGCTAGCAAACAACGAGGTGCTTGTCCCTGTCCGAGACCCACTGATTGCAGGGGTCCCTAACTTACCTTTCGTCGACAAGCCTGGGAAAATAATCCCTGAACAAGACGACGATTTCACGCCCGTACCCCCGGTAGTTAGTGTACTGCGTATCATCGGAGATGAAACCGTGAAACTAACTTCCGCCGTGTCAGCCTGCACACTGGCGGGGCCGGTACGGGTAACAGGATTCAAAGAAACAGACGAATTCATACTGATCCTGAAATGATAAGAAATAAGAGACAAGAACGTAAGGGTGTAAATAAATAATTAGCACGTAGTATTTCTAAAGAAAATACAAGTACAACTAAAAGCGTTACCTACGAAGGGAACAAAAAACAACACCCCGGGGGCTATGCATGAACAGCCAACAAGGGAAAACCCTAACGAAAGTAAACAAAGCGCTAAGCAGCGGATTGCTAGCCCAGCGAACGTGCGTAAAGCTATGTCGCCGGGAGGAACGAAAGGGGAAGAAAGGCGAGACAGAAAATGAACTAATTTCCTGTCTTACAAAAAAAAAAATGACTGGGAAGTCCGTTCCACCAAATTAATAAGGATTA
Source organism: Heliocidaris tuberculata (assembly GCA_025618425.1). Taxonomy (NCBI): domain Eukaryota; kingdom Metazoa; phylum Echinodermata; class Echinoidea; order Camarodonta; family Echinometridae; genus Heliocidaris; species Heliocidaris tuberculata. The sequence goes on from CM046852.1 coordinate 14,363,504, forward strand.
AAAGGAGAACGGAATTATTTGTCAAGCAGTATCAAAAAGCGCAAATTAGAGAAGAATCTCAAATTTTGGCGCAGTGACTTATCTTGACGTGTTTATTCTACGGCAGCGAGAATGAAAAGAGGAAGATGGCGGGCGTGCGCTCGCGCATGTGACTATGGGAAGGCGTCATACGGGGGTGGGGCGTGCGCGAATGTGACTTTTAGTTTCTCGGTGGTAGCGTAGTTTGGACCAAACTAGCAATAATAGGTAGATACATTAATTTATTGTAGTAAATTACTCATATTTCGTATTTAAGTATCAAATTGAATAAAAGCCTAAAGCCCTGGTGGAACATAAAATATCATTTTCCTGCTAAACATTTGATTTCACCCAGATTACTTTCTCGTTATTCTTGCTTCCCATTCCACTATTTACTCATCTTTTTTATTCATTACTCTTCTTGGGATTTGTAAACAACTGAAATTGATTTTAAATCATGATTAAAGATAAAGTGGAGTTCTGGGGGGCGTTTCATGAAAGGACTTGTCAGATATTTCATGCGACAAATTTGCTCTCAGCCAATCAGATGCAAGGATTTCAGTAGCTTATAACAGTTGTCGGATGAAATATCCGACAACTTCCTTTCATGAAACGCTCCCCTGGTCATGCGATTCCATTGTGAAAGAAACTATCTCAAAGCAAATGGGAAAGGTTGATCATGTCTACATAAAAATTGGTGTATACTGTGAGCTTTCGAAATCATCAAAATGATAAGAAAATGACCCAACCTTTGAGAAAAGCACATGCACTGCACACATAAACGGGTATGGGACTGCACACTCGTATGGCATGAATGTTTGGCCTGAACACTTCAACTATTTCTTGTCATATTTCTTGTCATATTTCGAATATGAGGGCATTTGAAGAGCAATGATCCTTTTCAGGGAACATTTCTATTATGATGATCTCCCACACTGACATAAAAAGAATGAGAGAGCTCACAGAATATTTTTCACCTTTCCCACAGCTCAACCTTCTCTTTAAACGAAGAGATAGCCAACCCATATAAGGGTTTTCAAAGGTCACTACTTCATATGACATAACCCCTAACCTTGGTTTACTTGTGACTTACTGATGACTTTTTACTTGGCGTAAGTGCCCTCCAGTACAACTTTTCATGAGTCAGGTCGACCTCGGCAAGCGGCAAGTTGATCTCTCCGATGGGGTCATTTCTACTGAAGCGATCGTAATCTAGCACCTGTAGATGTAGTACACGTTCTTGTATTTTGCTGTATGGATAACCTGTATGATGACGAAAGAATAAATGGACGTCAGCAAATTAATGCATGGTAGCGCTCAATACTACGTACAACTGTATTACAGAGGGGATGTTCTTGCATTTTGATGTACAAGTAACATTTTGAATTACATGTAGATCAACGAAAGTTAGCAAATGTAATGTATTAAAGTGATTGATTAACTTTGTGAAAAATTGTAAAATCAGCTCAAATGCCAGTGAATTGTGTGCAGTCCTCTAACTACATATATAATTAAGGATATGTGAAAGTATGAGAGAAAATGGAACCCGTTTACTATAATCCTAAAAAAGAGAAAATCGCGATCAATTGCTAACGCAAGTCACTCGGCTTCTTCGCTGCGCTGCAGTCACAAAAACCAAGCACCAGCGCTTGGCGATTTCAGAGCGGGTTTCCAGCCCGTACGTATTCTTTGATAGAGCGAGGTATGCCATCCGTAAGAGTTCTTTGGGGTTCGGTGGTACTCTATCCCAACATCAATGTTCAATCGTAAATATCTTGATATATAAACGACCGATCAGCTTATAAAACTCAGGCGATTCCTGTCTGAGCTAAAGGTTTGCAATTATGATTACAGCATTAGCTGGAACAGTGATTTTTTTTTTCAATCCTGGGCAAAGTTAATCAGTGCCTTTAATAATATTCAAAGCTGTACATGTCTTCAACAGTTTTGGTGATATGGGAAAGTTTAGAATAGGATATTTAAGAAAAGATGATCACTGACCCAAAGAGATATAAGAAAGAAACATGGTCCCCATCAAGAAATTTGTAGGCTTCATGTAAGTAACTGTTCGGTATAACACTCTCTATTTAACCCTTTCAGGACGGGAATTATTTAAGGGATAAATTGATCACATTTTGTTCTTCAAATTGGCAACAATAATATTTTTCTTTTAGTTCTACATGGTTCTAATAAGGTGTAATGTCTTTGAAAACAATATATATGGTTAAGAATTTTGAAAAGCTGAAAAATTGCCAATTTTGATTTAAAAAAATGATTTTGAACCTTTTAATTTGTTGCCAATTTAAGGATGTTGAAGCTTATTCTCCTTTTTAAAATGCCTGGCATCAAATGCAATATGGTCATGCAATAAAAATGAACATAGTGTGTGTAGATTTTTTTGTAGAAATTTTTTTCTTTCTACTCATGCATCTGGTATATTTTTTAGGGCTCTGAATCAAAAGTAATTGAGCCAAACCACAAAATGTGGTCAATTGTCTTGAAAGGGTTAAAGAATACAAAAATATGAATAAGTCATTTTCTTGCAACTCTGCACAAAGTTTATTCCACTATATTTCATTTTATGACAATCCAAATACTCTGGATTTCACTTAATCAAGTTCAGGCAGCAAAAAGAAAGGCCCATATTCATGAAGGGAGTTTCGCTTTAATAACCCATGGTCTAAATCATCATTCAAACCTCCAGCGTGGACTACAATAAGGTAACTTAGCGGAATGAGGGAAAGACGCAGATATGACAGAATTATTCAAAATCAAAAATGTTATTTTGAAAGAGGCAGAACCCAAATATTAGGATGTAGAATGAGTATTGTCTTCTTTGAACACTTTTAAGCAAAATAATATGAAATTTTTTATTCAGTTATGTCTGATTCTAATTTAGAAGCACAGACAAAAATAGCAATTTTCCTCTTTGCGTCTTTCCCGCGTCTTTATGCGCCATTGCGTTTCGCTAAGCCACCTAAGCATAAATAAGCGCATAAATGCATATTATTACGTGCCTATTGGACATGAGGACACACGCATACTAAGCTTATGGAGGTTTAAACCCTGGGTTAAAATAAACCTCTTTTGTGAATTTGGGCCATTGAGGCAGCGAAGATGGAGAAGAGAGATAGGGAAATCAAGAAGGCAAAGGAAGAGAAAGAGAGAGAGAGAGAGAGAGGGGGGGGGGGGGGGGAGAGAGAGAGAATACTGCAAACTAATAAATTGCATATCACAATTACTGCCAAAATGTCATTTTTAAAATGGTATCAGCATTAACAAAAAGGTGTAAAATTAAAAGAAATTAGGGCACATAACATAACAGAATCCTAACGCTGCATTCACACCATGACATTGAAAGCAACCAAGCATATCTGTCCATTAATGAGATTCATTCTGTCGAGAAATAAAGCATATTTCCATCACCACCTCTGCCACATAGCTAGGTAATTACAGCAGTAATAAGCTCTCTTCCAATAACAACACGTAAACAAGTAAGTCATAATGTCACGGTCCAAATGAGAAAGAAGTGTGAGGTTTAAAGGGGGAAATGCTCTTTGATTTGTTTTTATAATGTCTCTGCAATTCATCAAGACTCTTATCTATCAAGATTGGCATGTATACGTAATGATATCCTTCACTGGTTTAATAGCAAAGAAAGACCAAATGACGAGGCTACATGTAACATTCAATATTGATGTCTGGAATGTCCACCTTTTCAGCTAAGTTCTGTCACCGTCCCTCTTGATCCTCATCTACTTTTCTTCAAATTTTCAATTCTTCCCGCTTATTTCCTCTTCCTATTTTCTGTCATTTTTCCTTATCACTTACACCCCTCCTTGTTTCTCTTCATTTAATTCCCTTTTATACCTTGTTTTCCCACTTTCTCTCCTTTTCAATTCTGGTCTTTCACTCTCTCCTTCCCTATGCTTATTCTTATATGGCAAGTCCAAGCTATTTTGTGTCCCTTAAATTGCAGACCATATCTAAAACTTCAATATCTGTGACTGTATCAAGCTGATAGCCCTATTAGAGCTGGGAGCCAACAGAACATCAAGTAAAATTATATTTTCGTGTCAATTCAAGTTTACAATTGCACAATACAATTCCATGACACTTGGTAACGTATGGAAAATACCTTGGACTTTCCCTGATCTATTCTCTTTTTTTTTCATCCATTCCTTAAAGTTTCCTTTTCTCTTCCCTATTTCTTCATTTCTTTTAAATGAAACCCTTTCCCTCTACCACTCTATCCTATCTTGTCCCTGGCTTTTCCCTCTTTCTCTTCTCTACCCTATTCTATTCTCTTTTCCTACCCCCGTTTCGATCCATTCCTTAAAGTTTCCTTTTCTCTTCCCTATTTCTTCCTTCTTTAATCAAACCCTTTCCCTCTACAACTCTTTTCTATCTTGTCCCCTGCTTTTCCCTCTTTCTCTTCTCTACCCTATTCTATTCTCTTTTCCTACCCCCGTTTCGATCCATTCCTTAAAGTTTCCTTTTCTCTTCCCTATTTCTTCCTTTTTTAATCAAACCCTTTGCCTATATCACTCTTTTCTATCTTGTCCCCTGCTCTTCCCTCTTTTTCTTCTCTACGCTTCTTTCATTCTAGCTCTGTGCCTCTCTTGATTCTCCTTCAGAGAGAGATATGCGTCTGAGAAACTAGTGCAGAGCACCTTTAACACAGAAAGGTGTTCAGAAGTATTTGCTTCCTCCACTAGAAAGTAATTGCCTTCCCCCGGTCCACTGAAGCGTGACATGGACTAATTGAAAAATATTCCCTCATTATGATTTATCAATAAAGGAGAGAGACTGTGAATGGGGCCCTAGAGAATGGTAGTCTACATTCTAAACCTCATTCGAAACCCCACATACATTTTCTATCCAACCAACTAGTAGATAAAAGAATACTAAAACAATAATTTTTTTCTGACTTATGACAACAAATAAAATCAGAAGTGTTATAGAACACCAGGCAAACAAAAAAAAATGAGAGCCGAGTGAACATTTTCACAAAATGATTTTTTGTTTTTTAAAAATAATTTATATCATCTACAATTCTTACATTCCGTGTTAAAATGAAAGTCTTTCTAATCAAGGCAATAATTTGATAAAATAATCACTGTTGTGTTCATGTACAAAACAAACTAAATTTTTAAAATAATTATTACGACATGACACTGCAAGAGTCTGAAGTATGAAGACTAGATGACAAGCTGGCAAACACAGTCAGCTCAGCAAAGTCTTGCTATTTTGAGTAACAGAAGATGGATATGTTCAAAGCAAAACTTGTAAAATATGTCGCTCTCTCTTTATTCTCCTCTAATTCATTAGATTTGCTGCTGGGGGAGATAGGAAGAGGAGATAAAAAGGGGACAGTTCAATCATGTCAGCTTTTGAAAGGAAAGCAGTATTTCATGCAACAAAAGGGGTGGGAGGGATATACATGTATGTATATATATATATATCTATATATCTATATACCTTTTGGATGGTAATATCAGAATTTCCATGCTTCAGAGGAAAGAAAGTCAGAATGGCTTTACAGTCAAAGACAGGGTCTTCATCAAGTTTGGGTCTAAGCATCATGGTCCTGGACTTACCTTCAAAATGGAAAGACTCGTTCCAGATGGGATTCAGGTTTTTCCTCTTCACTTTCGTCTCCATTTTGACTTTCTTATCTGGCAGGAGCATGATTTTGACAAAAGGATCACTTGTTCCGCTGGAATTTGGAAAAGATGATTTTGAAAGGGGAAAAACACATTTGGTATCACAAAACATTAAACAAGTTGGTCATGATAAGGGGAAAAACACATTTGGTATCACAAAACATTAAACAAGTTGGTCATGATAAACAGAAGAAAAAACCAACAACAGGCAAATAACTACCCTGAAAGATAGGAATAAAGAAATTGGCTGTTACCATTTTGTATACAACAATCAAGAGTAATTAACCCTTTACTATGCATATATAGTTTGGCCTGAGCCGAATAAAAAAATATGTATATCAGCGAAACAATTTGTAAAAGTTTGAGGTAAAACAAATCCACGGAGTACTCTGTATCCTTTACCTCGCAGGTAAAAGGCTTATCACAATGTCCTCAACAAATATACTGACCCCTTAAACCAGAGTAATCTACTTTAAAAAGACCAGCATTGGGGGCAACTGCTGATATTAATTCAGAAATCCAGCAGTATCCGAGTCATCACTGAAATATCCACTCAAATTATACATTCCATCTTTACAACACTAGTTGTGGTTCTTTGGCAAATATTCAATCTTAAAACCTCACCTAAAATCTTTGGCAGGAAGCTGATTGGCTTTTACTATCCTTAGGACCAGTGTCTGATCTGGAAAGTCGTACATCAGAGAGAACTGGATCTTTCCTAGCTCTTCTCCAAACTGAAACGAGTCATCATCTAAACCTTGTGCCTGACGATTCAAAAGAAATATGTCAATATATCATTAACGCTTACCGTTCCACTAACTTTTCAAGCACTCATCACAAACAAATTTTGCAGTTTTCCAATATAGTTTTATCCTTTCTTTATCTTGATCAAAACATTCTTACCAAGGCCCCGTTCCATAAAACTTGTTATCAATAACAAGTTACAATAACTGTTATAAGCTACTGAAATCACTCAATATGATTGGCTGAGAACAAATTTGTCTTAGATTTGTGTTTAATTGTTATCAATAAAAAGTTTTATGAAACAGGGCCCAGATGTCTACACATACATGTAAATGTATCTTACAATTCATGAACTGGCTTTAAATGTCAAGAAAAAGACAAGCTTTTCTTTATCCAGATAAATTTCATTCTACATGAAAGAAAACAAAAAGGCAGATTGAACCATCTAGGGTAAAGAGAAGGTGTGAATGAGAGAGGCTATACATGTACATAGTGCTGTTCCAAGTTATAAGTGTTTTTCTTGGTATACCATGGTGGTGTCCACATAAACTTGGGGAATCTGTTCAAAAACACCCCGTTAGACAAAAATAACAATTTAGATAAAATGCCTTGTCTAAGGACCTAAGTGCCATACCAAGGCTGGCACCTATGTCCTTAAATATACCTCCAATAAAACAATAAAAGTATCAGACTTTAAACATCTCTATATTCAACGATGACATCCTAGCACACCAAAATATCTGCATTCAGCAAAAAAATAAAAATAAAAAAAAATATCTAGATATAAAACAGCTAGTAGCAAAGCAATTGATGGGGAGGGGGGGGGGCATTTGAATGGAAAAAAAAAATTGAATGGCAAAAAAAAAAATCAGAATAAATGACAGAGAGAAAAATAAGTCACCCCTGATACCACTCAATGGCCTTTTTCTCTCACATCTGATCCACCTAATAAAAAGACAGGGCCCCCTCCATGGCATTGGTGACCCCTCAATGGCTGGACTCAAGCTACGCCACTGAACAGAATTTTTTTTAGGTAGCTTAATAGCGTTACGTCATGGCACGTGAAAACGCGGGAAATACGCATATGACAAAATTATTCAAAATCAACATTTCATTTTATAGAGGCAGAACCAAAATATTAGGATGCAGAATTATTATTTACCTCTCTGAACACTTTTAAGTAAAAAAATATGAAAACTTTTATTCAGATATATGTCTGATTCTAATTTTTGAAGCACAGACAAAACAAGTAATTTTCCTCTTTGCATTTTCCCCACGTCTTTATGCTAAGGTATCTTAACTTACTGCAATACTCACAATTCCAATTGCCTCTGCTTGCCCATTGCTGTTCCCCAGTTGACTCTGGGCCAGTTTGCTAGGGTCAGGCTGGACATGTTCCACTCCTACTTTGGGTTTGGGCCTTTCAAACCTGAAAAAATACAACAGAAAGATGGAATACACAATTTGAAAGCAGAATCTTTCTAGAATAGAGGTGACATGTTAAAGGAAATACTGACTTCTGGTGAGTAATGGACTTGCTATATTTTTTTTTTCAAAAGTTGTCTTAAAGTCAAGCACCTAAAACAGCAGCAAAAAGAATGCAAAATTCCAAATCAAAATGGTTGATAAAAAAGAGAAATCATACATAATGAAAAGAACGAAAGGTGATATGCACATATTGGACTCCATATTCCACTTAGTGCCTATTTAGCCGCATTTACATTCTCCTGTGCTTATTATTTCAGACATTTTCTATTTCATTTGACGGATATAATTTGTATGTAGTCCATCAATCATTGAAAGCTAACTTCAATTCTAAGATGACTTCATTCTCCCTCCTTTTTGGGAGGATCACTGTCAGAACTCAACACTATCAACCATAGGCTACAGGAATACACAGTCCACTATTATCTGTCCATTTGCCTGATTTCTTCATCTCAAATTGCCTATTCTTTCTTGCAACTTCTGCCAAATTTATTTGCCAGATCATTACAATTCTTTTCTCATCTATCACCCAATGTGCATGTATATCAACTTCAATTCTCTGACAACTTCATATTTAAAAAATAAAAATGTTGTCGCCGATTGTCAGAACTCTAGACTACTTCTGAAAACCCCGGCCTCAGCATCTGACAGCTAGAGAGATAAATCCTGCCTCATTAATTACCCATAATTGTCACTTTACTGGGGAATATTGCTGTTAAAAGCTCTCCATCATGTCCAGACGCATTTGCCTTGGGACTGTCGATGCTTACACAAGGGCTCTATGGACCGAGAAAAGTCAACATTTGATTTGCATTGTATGCTTAGTCGTATCCATGGCAACGCACACATGATTGGTTCTCTACCAGTTGGCTGATCGCTGGATAATAGATGGTTCTTTAATGAGTTTTGGTAGGTGCAGAGATCATTTCAATCATTTGAGATAACTTCAATTATTAACCCTTTCGAGACAATGGACCACATTCTGCGGTTTGGCTCTATAACTTTTGATTCAGAGCTCTAAAAAATAAATCAGATGCATGAATAGAGAGAGCAAAAATTTCTGCACACACTATGTCATTTTTTGTTGCCTGACCATATAGCGTTTGATGCCAGGAATTTTAAGAACGAGAATAGACTTTAAAGTCCTTAAATTGGCAACACATTGAGAGGTTCAAAATTATTGTTTTTTTTAAATCAAAATTTGCTATTTTCTCAACTTTTCAACAACATTAATAACTATATATTGTTTTCAAAGACATTAAAAGAAAAATATTATTGTTGCCAATTTGAAAAACAAAATGTGATCAAATTACCCCTCAAATAATTGCTGTCCTGAAAGGGTTAACCTATTGACGACTGAATTCTCTCATTCCCATAAGCTTAACACAAGGACCACTCGGTTCCCATATGCAATGGGTTAATTGTTGGATAGGGTTTGAGTTTAGTATACACCTGCAAATGCAGACTCCAGTCTGATCTGAGTTATCTCACACTTATTGCTCAATGGCCCGTATTGTAAACGCTGTTATTTTTGCGCGATTAAATTTTCGCGTTGAGCGACCCCAAAACTTATTCGCGGCTTCTTGAATTTGCGCTGCGCAATTACACGCTCGTATGTACACCCACTCCATTTATTAATTTACACACACGCAGTCCATTCAAATGCATACGTCATGCGCAACTACACACACGCGCTCAAAAATGAATTGGACACACACACATATTAATGTGCTGAAGCGCGCAATTGAACCCGCACAGGAAATCAAGCTGGTATTTTCACAAGTTCTAGAATTTGCGCTTGCCGAAAATAGCGCGAAATCCGCGAAAATTAATGTTTCTGCATTTATAGTATTCTGAACTCCGGTTTAACTCAAACAGCGGTCGAAGTATGGTTTAAACCCAGTCTAAAACTGCCCTTTGAACAAGAGTTTTTGAAAATCACATTCTGAAATCCGGTTTAACTTAAACTCCAGTCTAGTAGGGCTTAACTTTGTACTGAAATTTAGACGGGACTTACGGTTTAAGTCAGTTTTAAATAAAGCTCTGAGTTTAAGTTAAACAGGAGTTCAGAATACGGGCCATTGAGTTTTAAAACACAGAGAAGGGGTAAAATTATAAATTTTAGCATTTTACTATTTTTTTTTTTTGTGGGGGGGGGGGGGAGCTACAACTACAGCATGAGAGTACATAGACGAAATCACATAAAATCTGGAATGCCTGCATTTTTTAGAAATTATGTTTCACATTCGTTTTTAGCATTTATCCATCACTGATGAACATTCATGCATTGAGTACATAGTCCATTTGTTCAATCATGAATACATACAGATGGAATTGTTTTTCATTACCATTCACATTTAAGTTTCTTTTCAGAATGATATGAAATATTGGTACTTTATTCGATGACGACAGCAGCTTTACCAAGTCTACCATATAACACTAACCTGTGTTGTCTTATAGCTAAGTGAAGTAAATCGATTAATGAAAGGACCTTTATTACATGTAAACAAAAAGATGCACCAAGATTCCACGAAATGGATATTTTAACCAAATCCTCTTTCTTTTTATACAAGAAACTGATTTTTTTTTAATGACTTGAATCAAACTACTTCCATGAATTCAAAGCAGAATTATTCACAAAACACTCGAAGCGAAGCCCTGGTGCATGTATTCACTCAAACTGTTTTGGCTTTGCAACTATAAAGAACACAACAAGAGAGGGCACTATAGGGAAGTAGAATTGGGAAAGGACCTCTTGTCCTCAGCAGTGCTTTACAAAGTCCATCAGAGAATCAGAGTAATGAATGAAATGCTTCATTTGAAAATAGTACTAACAATTTATGTAAAAATGAAAGTGGGTGAGTGTGCATAAACTCATTACAAACTGCTAAAGAAAGCGTGATGGCAATTGACAAGTATCATGGCAGATGTCATGTCAAAGCCTTAAATGGCCTCGTCTGCATTTCTCTTTATCTGAGAGCATTTCAAAGACCCATTTTGGAGATTCATAACTTTTTTCTTGCAATTCCAGTTTTTTGAAAAATATTTCTCCTGTTGATTACTAAAAATGGATCTTGATGTTGCGAACTGAAACAGTTTAAAATGGTAACATTTTGAGAGCCCCTAAAATGTTGGAATAGAACCTTTAAAACTTGACAATAAAAGTTAATAGACATATCAATTTTCAGACTGCCGTCCATCTCGTATTAGCACTGTATCAACAGTATCTTACCTCAAAATGGAGGTGGGACTCACATATTAACAGCGAATGAAACAAAGATCATCTCATGGTTCATTAAGTTTTCAAGATACAATGTACCATGGTTGCTTGGCTAATTAACGATGCATGACAGGTACCGTGATATCATTTGTTTGCTTTTAAAGGCTATACTGAGTAGGTGGATTCAGTTGCAGCAGTTGCAATTTATATGCAAAATTGTCTAGAAGTCATTTTAAATGGTTTCATAATTATGTAGTATAGAGGAAAAATTCCATGAGGTTTTGGAGCTGTAAAAATCATTATCTTGCAAAATGCTTTTTGTTATTTTAAATAATTTCATAATTAGGAAAAATTGTATTAGATCATCGAAATGCAAAAGACAAAAAGACAAAAAGACTAAAAGAACACCGTGCACAGGACTCCACAAAATTGGCTACACGTATACAAGAGAGGAAAAAAATAATTGGCCTACATGATAACAAATCATTTCAAATAGCAAAGAAATAAATGTTATGTGATACCTTTAAGACTGACAACAATATATCATAAAGTGACAATTTTCGTTATGATCTTCTTGCATTTGAAAAGTACCAATACTACAATATGTAACAGCTGAGATGGCACTTGTGCTTATAATGCACTAACAGCTTTGACACAAAGACAATCTCATGCTTCATCAATTTTTTTTGCAAGTGCAAATCTTATCATATTAAAATGCTACTGTGGTTTTTTTCAGTTTCACAAAGCACAAAGGGATTAGATTGATCACATACATGTGCAAGTACGTGTACAGTACTAATTTTCACCTTTCCTATCTAATACTCGACACTCTCTTTAGAAAATCAGTCCCGACGTGTTGGAGGGGCGATGCAATTTAATTGAGAGGTTTAGTAGGAATCAGCCTCATCTACATGCAGATGGTATCTCAGAAAGAACATATTCCGTAGCAATAGTTACGTTCACACGATGGGAGCTAAACTTTAAGTTTCCCTTGTAGTTTCAAAACTTTAAGTTAACTTGTAGTTATCTTGTAGTTTCAGCCCGTATGAACAGACTCGTGGTTTGGAAACTTGAAGGTTACTTGTAACTTTCTAGAACCACAAGCGAGCTTGTGGTTAAGGCCAAAACCACGAGTAGCGGGGGGGGGGGGGGGGGGGGGGGGGGGTCCTCCATCGAAGTTACTGCCCATGTGAACGGAATAAACTTTAAGTTTCACAGGCTTGTGGTTTAGGATGACCTTGCTGTTCATGTTAAATTTCCGTCATACCCTTCCGCGAATTATGAACACAGGATATGTATGTGTACAGTACACACAATCGGTATTACCTACTTCCTGGGTTAACCACGACAATCGGCTTGTAGTTTCAGCTCGTTGTTTAGGGCTCATGTGAACCCTCGCTGCGGTTAGGGAGTCATGGTTTCGTTAACTTAAAGTTTCGCTAACTTAAAGTTTCGAAACCACAAGTCCGGTATGAACGTAGCTGTAATCAGAATAAAAACTTCATTATTCCCATTGGGTTAAGTTTGAATTTATAACAGATATTTCCCTCATACATCTTGTCATTTCTCATTAGGGAAAGGGAAACACATCTCTCGGTGTGTTCGTCGCCATATATGTACAAGCGTGATGTCACCTAAAACAGTGCCCCCTGCATGTGCCTCTTTCATACCAGTGGATTATCAGGGTCGAAAGCAGACTCAGTTCACATCTAATGTTGATAAGATATATGCAACACTAAACTGTCAGGTGCTGATTTAATAAATCATTTTTTTTTTGTTCTCTTTTAGGGCTAAGCACAGGTTTCCCAGGAATCTACCAGACATATCACTTTTAATTGTTATATTTAGTATTATATTAAAGATCCACAATATTTCGTTGTGATATTTTGCATTTTGAAATGATCTTCAGCTTTTGATTAGGACTACTGTTTATTAAATTGATACATGTAGTTCTACCAGGCCAAGACAAAAAAGAAAAGAAGAAAAGAAAAAAAAAAAAAGCTTAGCCTCAAACACTTTAATTGCACAAATCAAGCAGTTTTAGTGTACATACATTGTAGGCCTGTATCTCCGGTTTAATTTAAACTCCAGCCGAAGTTAAACTAGAGTTTAATGGAAAGTGAATTAGACCACAAGTCCAGTCTAAATTTCTGTTCAAACTCAAAGTCAAACCACACTTAAACTGGGGTTTGGGTTAAGGCGAAGTTCAGAATCGGTGACAAAGTGGGAGTCTTCCTAATCTGAGACAACTTTTTATGCAATTAATGAGCAATCAATAACGCGCCATTGTCTTCATACATGTAGGATAGTCCAGTCACTCTTCGAAAATCATGGCAAATGAGTTAATTGACTAATTGGATTCACAGACGCCAATACGCTACCAGTGAAAATTTGTTTGATAGATGGAAATGAGGTTATGGATATTGGATGTCATGCACAGATGGAATTATGAACCGCATGGCGAAATTAACTACTGCACAACCCACAACAGCCCACATCAAATTACATAATTAGACTTTGGCATTATTAGCTGGGCGTCATTATAAAGCTCACAATATACGTGGGAAGAGTGACAATTTGTATAACGAATGAAAATTAAGGTTAGATGTCACAGATGGAGAAATGAAATGGAACAGCAAGCAAGAGTTAAACTGCTGTGCAAATCATGAAAGTCCCATCATATAACATGGGAATTAGGCTACATATAAGTTAATTACACTTTAAAGTAATGGCGTAGTTCATCATATACATGTATCAAGGTGTATGTGTGGTAATCCAATTATATGGTTGACCGTTCTCTGATAAATCAATGGTTTAAAATGTAATGAGTTCCATTCAAAAGCCATTTCTGTCCCCCTATTTTTTTGTCATTTTCTTCAAGTGTTGTCTGTCTGTTCACTGTCTTTTTTTTCCTTTCCTTCTCCATTTCAAGTGCCTTGATCTACTTTCTTTGTTCATTTGACAAGATAATCGAATATTTTCATTTAGAATATATATATATATATATATATATATATATTCTAGGAAGGGTTTGTCTGTCTGTCTGTGTCTCTGTCTTTGTTTTTCTCTATTTCTCTCTGTATTTCTCTATCTCTCTCTGTATGTCCGTATTTGTCTAGATGTCTGTCTGTCTCTCTGTCTGTCTGTCTGTCTGTCTCTCTGTCTGTCTCTCTCTCTCTCTCTCTGTCTCTCTGACTCTCTGTCTGTCTGTCTGTCTCTCTCTCTGTCTAGAGCTCTGTAAGTCTCTCTCTCTTTATCCCTCTTTCATTCATACTCCATTGCTATCTTTATCTGTCAATCTATATCTTCTTTCAACCATCTACTGTACATGTATTTCTACCCTCCCCCCCCCCCCCCTCGGACACACACACCACCTCTCTCTCCATCTCTCCCATTTCCCTCTCTTACTCTTTTCCACTGCACATCCCATCCAATAAACTTTCCTCTATTATGTTGCACTTCTCAATATAGACAAGCCTATGTCATTATTAGATAGATATACAACGAAAGTAATGCCCACGAAGGTCTGTTTACATGGTTACTCTCCTCCTTCTTCGCTTATTGAATGATGAATATCAAAAAAGAAACATGTGTTATAAACACACAAGGGCCATAATCTAATAGAGTCCCGTATGTCAGCACCAAGAATTAGCTGGAGATATTGATTGAAAATGCTTACATACACTGAAGGCCTCCGTACAAGCTCATGGAGAAAAAGTGATACAAACGTGAACATGGATGTGCAATGATGAAGGTCTTGCACTCATGTTGATATTGAAGCTGAACACAATTAAAGCTCTCTTCACATTTACATTTAAGCCACACCTGGTGAAGAAACTAGAAATAAATGTTAAGAATGTCAAAAATGATAAACCTACATGTAAAGTTTCAGTAATAAAAAAAAATATCTAAGCTCCTGTTCATATGCATCTAGAGGTGTAACACTATCTAATAAAAATATTATGTTTGGAGCCAGAAGGGTGTTAACTCTGTACAAATAATGGGACTTAAGCCCTTCTGGCTCCAAATAGATGATATGGTAAAGTGCACATGTAACAACCAGGAGCTGCAGGTATTTAGCTCAATACTGTACAGTAAAACCTGTATATAAAGACCGCTCAAGGGAGGAAAGAAAAGCGCTCTTTATAGGCGGGCGGTCTATATTAACAGGTTCTTTTAAAACAAGTTTCAATTAGAAACTCAGCTTTGCAGAAACAACAAATGAGGTCTTTGTGGACAGGTGGACTTAATATACAGGTGGTCGCTAAAGCAGGTTTGAATGCATTAATCCCTTCCACAAGCAAATAAGACATAAGAGGATTGCGGAATGTGAAAATTATTTCAATATGTGCAAAAATTATTAATACTTAAGAATATCAATTTATCCCACCTCTTTCCTGATTAAAGAAAATCCATCTGAGATCTATGTGAACATACCTACACCAAAATGAATGGATTTAATTTCAGAAAAGAGAGACAAAATGTGAAGAAATCAAGTGCAATATGAATATTAAATAAAAGAAAAAGATTGTATAATATAATGGAAAGCAACAACCAAAAAAAAGGAAAAAACTCACACCGACATCTATACAAATATTTCAGTTTAAACTTGTATCTGAACGAGTCACATCACTACCTAATGTATCTGACAAATTGGCACTAAAATTTATCCGGCATTTTATCGGCTCCTTTTGAAAGGTCGTATGACAGTCAACTTCAAAATGCTACCTCGGTCCGACCACATTTACACTAATGCATTTTTAATATCACACAGATGTACTTTGTCAATACAATGGATACATGTGCAATCAATAAGTCTTTTAAAGCGTTTTTCTATTCAGACTCAGATGTCAAACTTGTACACACATCTACATGTATTTCTGCACTAAATATCTTTTTATTTTTATTTCTGAAGCCTTTTTAAAGCCTTCTAAGTGCTCCTTTTCAGACTCAAATGTCGAAGTTCCCTACTCTCAATATTTTTATTGCAATTTCACAATGTATCACTCCCATGGCATCATTTCACTAAACCATCTCAAGTGAAAGTTCGCCGTCATCCCACTGAAACGCATTTTAATTTCAATTTATGCGTCCCAGAGGGATGTCGGCGAACTTGTACTGTACCAATGACAGTTTTGTGAAACACTGCCCAGAGGTCATATCATCTTTTAATTTCCTAAAAGGTCTGATAATTTTCACTTTACAAGTACAGGATCTCTATCCAATGACACATACATGTAAGCTCATATTTATGTTTATAACTTTGGGATAATACTCAAAGAGCATGTACAGTTTTTGTATGTCCAAAGGACATTTGGTCTTATCTTATTGCTCAGAAAGCAAGATAATTAAATCTAAGCTACAGCAATTTTTTTTCCCTTCCCTTTCTCTCTGAAAGATGAGAAATTTAAGAATTTAATGGGAAGTCCACCCTGATATGAAGCTGACTTTAAAAATGCAGAAAGATCAGAGATACGAATAAGTGACAGTTTCAGAAAAATTCTCATCAAAATAGGAAAGTTATGAACTATTACTGTTTTGAAGATCACACCAGAAATTAGCAATGCTGTGATGTCCTCTGTGAGATAATATCTATGAAATAAAATCTAATATAATTTCTAGAATAAATCTGAAAAATGCTATATGGGGCTTACCAAGACAGCAGATACACTGTAGGCTTTAAACTGTACATAAGCTACAGCTAGAGGATCAAGACATTCTTTTACCATTCAAGCCCTCGTATATCCATACATTATAATAACACATCTTTCACTTGGAAAAGGCTGTTAAATCATTATCCAACTCGGAGATAATTTTTAACACCTATCCAGGCAGGGCCTTTGAAGAAGCCATGTGCCGCCACACTGCCTGTCAGTTTAAATGGAGGATAATCCGCTCAGGTAATTGATCTCTTCATTAGCTCACCATACCTAATTTGTTGGTACAAGCTAATTGCTTTGTAATTGATTGAATCTGCCTGCTTGCAGATACTCAACACCAAGGTGTAGTTAATGGGCACCTGGTTAAAAAAAAAGAACTCTTTGAATGCTGTAAGCATTGCTTTAAGACAGTTTCTTTCACAATGTAATGGCATGACCAGAATTCAACTTTATCTTTAACGCCAGGGTTAAAGGGAAGCTTGAATTCTGGGAAAGGTAAAAAATAATTTGTGAGCTTTCTCAATCCTATGATGTTAGTTTGGAAGATTATCATAGCAGATATGTCCCCTGAAAGGAATTGCTCTTCAAATGCCCTCACATTAAAAATATGACAAGAAATAGCTGAAATGTTCGGGCCGAACATTTGTGTGTAGTCCCATATACACATTTCTGTGTGCAGAGCATGTGACTCTCATCAGGATTGAGTCAATTTCTTATCATTTTGGTGATTCCAAAACCGTACATCATGCACCAAATTTTATGTGCTATATTATATAATCAACCTTTCCCAATGGATTTGAGACAGTTTCTTTCACAATTCAATCTCATGACTAGAACTCAACTCTATCTTTAATATCAGGACACCTTGATCACCTTGTGTTGGATATGATTATGATTATGGTCTAAGTTATGGTCCAAAAATGCTTTACTTGATAGTGCTCTTGGGACATCAATTTTATTTTTGGACAAAAATTGAAAGTGAACCCCCAAAAGAGGTCCCAGGACAACTGTGGTGAAATAGAGGTTCAAAGGGTACTATCACACACAAAAAAAAAATAAAACAATAAAACAAAAAATACAACAACAAAAAACAAACAATTCGTTTACAGCTAGAATGTAAATAATCAATCTAAAATAAAATTATCAGGCATTCTAGAGCTTAATGGTTCTTAAAGTGATTGATTAACTTTGTGAAAAATTGTAAAATCAGCTCAAATGCCAGTGAATTGTGTGCAGTCCTCTAACTACATATATAATTAAGGATATGTGAAAGTATGAGAGAAAATGGAACCCCTTTAACTATCCTAAAAAAGAGAAAATCGCGATCAATTGCTATCGCAAGTCGCTCGGCTTCTTCGCTGCGCTGCAGTCACAAAAACCAAGCACCAGCGCTTGGCAATTTCAGCCTGTACGGTATTCTGTGATAGAGCGAGGTATGCCAACCGTAAGAGTTCTTTAGGGTTCGGTGGTACTCTATCCCGACATTAATGTTCAATCGTAAATATCTTGATATATAAACGACCGATCAGCTTATAAAACTCAGGCGATTCCTGTCTGAGCTAAAGGTTTGCAATTATGATTACAGCATTAGCTGGAACAGTGATTTTTTTTTTTCAATCCTGGGCAAAGTTAATCAATGCCTTTAAAGGAGTCTTATAAATATAAAAGGATAATATGAAACCCTGTGCAGGGAACCCAAATTGGAATTGGGTTCCGCACTCTCCCTATTCTAAGTGAGCGCATACGGGGGCGTCAGCTAGTCTACTCCCAGTTCCAAGTCGCTTTTATGCATGTGGCTTTGAACTTGCAATGTCTCTTTGTAGAAGTAACATTTAATTGAAGCTCATAATCATTATAATTATGATATGACATGGAACCCCTTACATACTGATTACAGAGAAAAATATATTTTGGAAATTGTTACCTTCTAATAAAACCAAAGCAACAGTACTCCTTAGTATCAACCTATTTACCTATTTACATGTGTTCTGTCAATTGTTATAAATGATGCCCTCTTTTTTCCCTTAAAACAGAAAAAAATTCATCTCTGAATCTCGAAGGCGGTGCCCTAGAGACCAGATAACAACTGTCTGTGGATGTCGGTAACCATGGCAACCAATATATCAAGCGTGGCACGCAGCACAATGGGTCATGTTTTCTGGGCTTTTTGTATCGAATGCTACGCTCGTGGGCGGATGTGAGGAAGAACATTACACAACAAAATAATCACATCATGTAGCATTTCACGGAGAATCTAATTAAAAATTTGCAGTCACGATTGCATGCATGGCAAAGATTATATGAGAAACCCATGAAGGTTGTCATATATTTTTCAGTGATGTTTAGAAATCGCTGTTCAAAGCATCCTTGCGCAAAAATATAGTTTGAAAAGAAGAAGACTGTGATTCTTTGTTCAATTTTTTTTCTTATGTAGGACATCAGAATCTTGGAATGAAAAGATGCTAACAGGGTGGCCATAAAAGAAATAGACAAGCATACTTTCAATAATGTGGGGTCAAATTCATCAGTTTTGGAATGGGAAAGGCGCTATACAGGGTGGATCAAACAAAACGGACTAGCATACTTCCAATAATGTGGGGTCAAATTCATGAGTACTTGTTGAAGGAGAATCTTTTCACATGAAAAATGATGCCAAGAATGTCAAATTTGGTGAAGGGGTCTTTGTTTTATGAAGCATTTTGTGAAGGAATGTATGAGTTCAGTATCAATCAAAGTATGAAATTGACTTTTAAACAATACATCTCGGCTTGTCATAATAATCGGCACTTTCTCAATGTACATCCTGCACTCCAGCAAATCTAATCATAAACATGTAGGCTCTTCATAATAATGTATGTGGGAATGTTATGTTTGTGTTCAATTCGGCATTTATTACAGCTTCCAAAAGCTCAGGCATAATGTTCCATAAACATCATTTCTGAAGGGCTTTACACAAATAGCGACCTGAAGTAAAATTACTCCAAAATTTATACAAAAGAGTTTACTGATACATCACAAAGATATGCAGAAGGACCCCTTGTATTGATCATATTTCATATGAAGAGTAATTGTAGGGATTACATTTCCATATATCCTAGAGCTGTATCCAGTACATGCCATTTCTTTCTTCCTTTTTTCTTCTCATGATAACAAGATTATCCATGAATTCTGTTTCATAAAATGACATTTCCAAGTTAGTTAATTCTTGTTTACAGAATACTTTTCATAACTTATATGAAAATGCATACATCATACATAACATACACCACCGCCCCCATGCATTAAAGATTATCCTTGGGTTCAGCTAATGGATTAAGTGCATTTCTACAGAAGCTGGCCAACCATCATTCTGGATTTTTTATATTTTTTATCATGAAATAAACAAGTTGTATGGATCAGTGAAATGTAAAAAGAAAATTATAAAATTCACAATATCTCAAAAAAAGACATAAATGCTTGTGATTATAATGTTCTGCTGTTAGGTTTGATGGATTATTTTACCACACAGCCAAGAATGCTTGTACATATAAGTAAGCAGCCATGGGACCGATTGCTTTAAGTCCTCTCCTAGGGACTTGGTAATGAGGATTATAAAACGGGTTCGAGAATGTAGCCATCCTGATTGGTCAAATAACACCACGTGACTGTGCAAAAAAAAAGTACTAACGCACAGCGAGGGGACTAACGCACAGCTAATCCGGATCAGAGGATTTGAGGTAAGTGAAAACACTAAGATTGTAGACCCGTTTTATAAAACTATTATTACATGGTTGTGAGTTCGTGCTTAGTGCGATCCGGCAACACGCAGGTTTTTATCGTGGTGTCTAACACACTCGGCTACGCCTTGTGCCTTAGTACACCATGATAAAAAACTTTGTGTTGCCGGATCACACTAACGCACTCCTAAGCATGTATTAATAGTATACTAATGCCTTCCCAAAAGGCACTAGCGCATCCACTTGGTTTCAAACCCGGGTCCACCCAGTTACGAGCCCATTGCTCAACCACTGTACCATCGCGCCTACTCATTCAAGATAATTAACAGTGAATTGCTTGCTTTCTTCACCTTTCATATGTATTATTCCTCAGCAAGTATCCATTTTCTATGATCTGTTTGACAGATGTGATACAGATTTTATCCTTTAGTGTCAATATTGTGAGACAGCAGCTGATATCGTCTGTTTGGAGCCAAAAGGGCATATTTACCGGTACACAAAGTTAACGCCCTTCTGGCTCTCAGCAGACAATGTTACGTCCTTTTGTCAAACCTGAAGACAGCCTTTAAAATGTTCTCCAACGATACAAAACCACAGCGAAAGGTCAGGGAGTGGGTTCCATTATCCTTTCGATTCGCTTCATAATTTGTTTGTCTGCATTTTGGGATTGATAAAGGAGAGTCATTTGTACGCTTCCTGAATTGAAACAGAGGTCTCCACGACCAAAAATAGATTTGACTTTGTTATCATCAAAGAGTCTCAGGACGATTGCCTTACTTCTAAAATACTCCAGTTCTGTTTCATTTTCTAGTTGGTCCTAATCACAAGGCTTTTCCTCTCTCTCCCACACAATAAGCTCTTTAAACCACTCCCCCATCACTTCACATAAAAACAAACAGATGATGACACGTTTCTGAAAGTGTGATAAATTATTTCTGTTCATCGTAGGAAGCCTTTGTACCTTTGGATTTGATTTTTTAAAACTCTATTAACGAACCTGATGAAAGCAATTCTGATGGCAGAAAGATGTATTTGGGATTCTTGTTTCATATTCTCTTTCTTTCTAACTTTTCATTTCTGTCAAACATTATATTTCACAAACAACACAATTAATACCAGTGGGGAAAAAAAGAAAACTGCCAGCAGTTTTGCACTGGAAAACTCTAAACAGTTCTGGGAAATAAAGTGCAAACCTCCCCCCCCCCCCCCCCCCCCCGAAATAAAAGGGAAAAATAAAGGAAAACAAAAGCCCTCACAATTATTCAATTTTCCAAAGTGAGATTGTGTGATAAAGGAGTATATATTGGAATTTTCACACACTGACTTACACTGCTCCAAAAATACGGACTCAAATTGTACATTGATTTCGGCTCTCCCTGTACAATAATCAAATTTTGTTGCATTTTAAATCATGAAGGCAAAAAAAGAAACCTTCATGTCCTCTCAGCGAGGTTCAAACTCTGATGTTTTGATCAAATATATTCTGGTAGATTCTCACAAGGCTATACTGGTGACTATTACAAGTACATGTAGCTTGCACTATTCAAACAGGAGGTATTACATAGAGAGTGAAAAGGATATTACTTTTTTTGATTTCGTGTAAAAAAAGCTTTCAGGAAATTGTCAGTGGTGTCGAAATTGTCTCAAATTTGATAGCGTTGCCAATTTACAAGCCCCCTTCCAAATCCTACACCTTAACATTACTACTAGAAATTGCATTTTATTGTTTTTGATGGGGCATTCATCTAGGTGAATAGAGAGAGAAGAATATATTTCATCTCAACTCCATGGTTACACATTTGTAGGACCGATACGTCTAAACTAATCGCTGTTTTATCACACCATCAACTTGCCGATGCTCTCGCTCTAGCTCTCTCTCTCTCTCTCTCTCTCTCTCTCTGTCATATTTCTTAGATTCTGAAATCTACTTACTCTATATTGGGCATCCATCAATGGGAGAAGTCAAGTTAACCCTGATACAAGGTGGATTAGAGAAATAGTAGAGCTGTCCATTTGAATGTGATAGTTTACAATTTTAGACATTTACAACCCCTCTTCATCCTTGATCAGATTTTCCTAAAACTTTCACTGTTTTTTCCTCTGATTATTCTGCCTTTATTCAAACTTGATATCAGTGTGGGCTTCCCCTCTGATATCTAATTCAAGTAAAATAAATCCTTTATAATGACAGTATCAAAGCCATCAGCGATCCCTTCATGGCATCATTCTTCATAACAAATTCATCAAGGATGCTTAACAACCATTCTTCATCTTCTTCTCCTAGTTGACACAGGAGCCACGAGCACCTAAGAATGCTCAATCAAGTATCAGTCGCTGACCAGTGCGTTCTTTTGTGGCCTATCTTTAGATTCTACAAGCTATTTGTTTTGCTTTTTATCATCATTCATCTATTCAAGACTTTCTATGTATATCTTCTCTCTCCCCCCCCCCCCATTCTAATTTTGGCAGTTCAACTTTCATATTTCATCTTGAAAATCTCATAAAAAGGCAATACAAACTACAAGGGATGACTAATATTGCACATAAAGGAAGATTCAACAGTACTTAAAGCTGAATGCAAGCGATAAAATAGAATGTCAAACCCTGTACCTGTATAGAAAGTATCATAAGCAAGGCCAACGACATTTCAAGGCACAAAGTTATTCTATGCCTATCTGCCTCTCTCTCTCCCAACATGTTTCTGACCCTCCCCTTTCCCCTCTCTCTCTCTCTTCCATCATGACACCCCCCTCCCTTCTCTCCCTCCTTCTTTCTCTCTCTTTATATTGCTCTCTGCCTATCCCCCTCCTTCTCCCCGTCCGTGTCTCACGTCACTTCTGCTTTTAATAATACACCACTGCCTACAAAGACAACTAGGCGTGATGGGCTTCACGCTAACAATTTACAGAGCCACCCAGCCTCGGGACGAGATCCCTGCTCGGTGTGATGGATGATCCCATGCCTCAAATTGGCATCCCTGCTCAAAGCTCTATTAATCCGTTATTGACAAGAGATGGCTTCAAAATCTATCTACAGGAAAAAAAAAAATCTCACGGTGTAATGGGTCTCTACAGGACGTTGCCACGCTCGCTTAGAGTACAGTGCACCTTGAATATTCATGCATGCTACCGATATCCATATTGATTCTGCAATGTACTCTTCATGTATGTGTCATGGCCTTTGCATTGTTTTTATCAAAACATGATTTCATGCGGTGAAAGCCATATTAAAGACTATTAACTATTTATTAAAAAGAATATATGCCCTTTTGGCACTAAGCGATTTTCAACATTTCCCAATATTTCCCAATAGTTTTTTTGTATGTACACATACTTGTAATATATCACATGATTCTATTTTATTTGAGATAACCTGATCAGTTTGTTTCTATGTACTACAAGTATCTGAACTATTGAATTAACTCACACAATTTTGCTTGAACAAATGCGCTCTTAAAAGGTACAAATCTGGGAATAACAACAGCAAACAGTTTGTGGTTCAGATAGCGTAAAAGATATAAGGCTATTATTATTGCATTAACACATCACTGGGATAGATTTGGCAACAAAGTTCTGGGATGAGTTAGGATGAAAAGTTTTGAAAACCACTGGATATGCAGGGGTGAAGAATGAAGCCATCACAAACACAATTGATATACACAACTGAAAAACCCAAAACTATATTCATAAATAAAAGTTAATCCACCATTTTATGTGAGAATTACAGTATAAATCCCTTCTTATTCATGAGACCACTAATAGCTTTTACAGAACGTTCAAAGTTAGTCAGTTTGAAACCAGGGCCCTAGAAGTTACAATAATTGTCATAAAATCCTTGAATCTGATTGGCTGATAGCAACTTTGTCATAGAAATGGGGCAGTTTTTAGAGATAACAAGTTTTCTGAAACAGGACCCTGATTTATATGAGAGCATCGTGGTACAGGGGTTCATTCACTTCGCTCTCCATCAAAAGGTTGAGGGTTTGAATCTCAGCCCATTGCTTTATACACAAGGCACTCTATCTACAGTTGTCTCTCTCGACCAAGGTGTTACACTGGTACCTGGACTGGGTTTATTCAGTAGTACTAGTAGTAGGTGGTGGTGGTGGTAGTGGTGGTGGTGGTGGTGGTGGTGGTAGTAGTAGTGGTGGTAGTAGTAGTAGTAGTAGTAGTAGTAGTAGTGAGTAGTAGTAGCAGCAGTAGTAGTAGTAGTAGTAGTAGCAGCAGCAGCAGTAGTAGTAGTAGTAGTAGTAGTAGTAGTAGTAGTAGTAGCAGTAGCAGCAGCAGCAGCAGCAGCAGCAGCAGCAGCAGCAGCAGCAGCAGCAGTAGTAGTAGTAGTAGTAGTAGTAGTAGTAGTGGTGGTGATGGTGGTAATAGTAGTAGTAGTAGTAGTAGTAGTAGTAGTAGTAGTAGTAGTAGTAGTAGTAGTAGTAGTAGTAGTAGAAGTAGTAGTAGTAGAAGTAGAAGTAGTAGTAGTAGTAGTAGTAGTAGTAGTAGTAGTAGTGGTGGTGGTGGTGGTGGTGGTAGTAGTAGTAGTAGAAGTAGTAGTAGAAGTAGAAGTAGTAGTAGTAGTAGTAGTAGTGGTGGTAGTAGCAGTAGTAGTGGCGGCGGCGGCGGCGGCGGCGGCGGCAGCAGCAGCAGCAGCAGCAGCAGCAGCAGCAATAGCAGAAGTGGTAGAAGTATTGTTATTATCATTATCATTATTAAGGAAAGTGCATATTTCATAATTTTATTGGTTGTGAATTGGAAAACCAAAGAATTGAAATTGATTAATAACTGTGAATCCAGCATTTTACTGGAGAATTAATGTAAATCCTTTTTTATTTGTCTCAACCACTAATGAATTAGAGATCGGAGAAAGGTTATATCGGTTGCACGCCAGATAATCGCTTTTCAAGGAGGTCACCTTGCATGATATGCAATGTGCATATTTCATGATTGTAAACTCCAGGGAGCTTAACGAACCATTTGATAGAGGCCTCTGAACTGTCCCATCCCATGTTCTTTTACAAGCTTCAGTCACGCATAAACTGCAAGTCATCAATGAGAGGACTCACAGGTATTAAAAGACAGTGCCCTGAGGTATTCTAAACTCCATATAAAGCATAAGATTAAAGGTGATCTGATATCAAATCATGCAGGAAAAATACAAATATACAAACATGATGGGAGAGCAACAGATACATGCAGCTGTCAAACGATTAAAAAGGGCTATGAGAAAGTCTTGAAAAAAGCCCTGGAAATTATTATTAGGTGGTCTGTCGTAGACAGATCACCTTTTAATTTCGTCAGAATTTTCTTTATTATTATTATTATTTATTATTTATTTTTATTTTTCTCCCACTTTCTTGTTACCATGATTCCTCAAAATCAGCTCAGCCAATTTTTATCAAATTTTCGTCAGATATCAGGTCATAACAGGTCAAGCCCGGGTATCTATTTCAAGGTCATCAGAATATCATGACGTCATCCAGGCGCCATTTTGTAAAATGACAATATTGATCATATCTTCATAACGAGTCATCAAAAATGTCTTATATTTGACACACATGAACTTCAGGTCAAGGGTCAACATAAAATGTCAATAAAATCCGCGCGCGCATCATGACGCGCACGTACGCGCGCGTCAAAATTTAGAATTGCTCAAAATCACTTTTTTATCAAATTAGAGTACGGATCAGGACATTTTAAGCATTTCAAAATTTTCCGTTCGTGCGCGTCCGCGCGCGCGCGTTATGCGCGCGCACAGCGCGTACAGAACGTAAAAACGCCGTTTTTTTCGCATGGTCTGTCTTCCTGATACTATTCTTGACAATTTCCAACTATTTACAGTCATTCTCGACATTCCATAATGCCACACGCGCGCGTCAAACTTTCAAATTCGTGCGCGCGTCAATGGGCAATATAATGTAAAAAGTGGTAAAAACATGCCTATCTATAATCCGCCATAGCTCGTCAGAAAGTCCGTTGACCCCCAAATTTTATTACATATTTCGAAAGCCAGTAAGTTGTAGATCTGAATTCATGTATAATTTTGGCCACTCAAATGTTGTGACGTCATCATATTTGCCTATGAACTCAAAAATTCGATTTTGAAAAAATGACGTCGTAATTTTTGTATTCATTTGACAATATTTCAGTAATAGGTTGTCGATTTTCTTCCAAATTTTGATATGTTGTAGCTGAGACAATTCTCTACAAGATCAGTCACCACGATTTTTCATTTTGACAAAGGGATCATGGTGTATTTTTGCGATTAAAGGAGGCATGTCAATTTTTCACATTTTGCGTGTATTCTCTATGGGACATGACTTTTTCTCAAATCTTGATTCTACATTTCAGTCTTCTTTGAGCAGTATCTCTGTTATTTCTGCTCGATTTTCTTCCAAATTTTAGTATGTTATAGCTGAGACTATAAGCTTTTACAAGTGTGCCCTCCAATTTTTGATCAGATGTCGGGATCATGCCCATTTTTTAAGTACAAAATGTCATTTGAGAATCCCGTTTTTCGTCTACGTGTTATCTCTATTGGAAAACTTTTGGTCCATTGGTAAAGCACTTGCCTCCCATCCCGACGACCCAGGTTCGAATCCCGGTGGGTCCATTTTTTTTTTGAATTTTTTTTCTTTTCTTTTTGCCTCATATTTTACCATTTGCTTCTACTACTGGAACATATAAAATCACAAACAATGTAATAAACTTTTTTATTTTGCGTGTTATGCCTAATTGAATGTAGTTTGTGTACAACCCTATGGAAAATCTGATTGCCTGTCGTGTTTTAAACCAATGGGTTAATATCCCATGTATAATGCAATATGAAATTGCCCGATTTTCTTTGACGCAAGTCTCCATCCATTTTTAACATAATCAGGAATATTATCTTGCACAAATATTATCATATCTTAGCAATTTTACCATCGGGTAGACAGACAACCTAATTCGTCTTCAGTGACGAATTAAATTTCTAGTTATTATTATTATTATTATTTAATCGGCAATTCACAAAAAAATATAACAATGCAAGTATGAGTAAACAAACATTAATTAAAATACAGTTATGTTTGCATAACTCAAAGTCGCATAAGTCGATCTTTCCTTTAGTCCAATCAATTTTTTTTTTTATTACAGTCACCCTAATGAAAGAATAAAGACCTATATTTCAATAAAAAATACTTTTTCATTCACAGATGCTCTTTTTTTGATTTGCTGTTGTAATTCAAGGGAACTATCCTGCAAAACAAAAAAACAAAAACTGTATGGAATTGATTGGTTTTTTTTTATTGTTCTGCCAGAGTGCCTTTGGAGATTTCCAGAGCTGATTCTTTGTTTTGTTTTGTTTTATTTTCATTGAATATGGATTAATGACATCATTTGATGAATTAACCTTCAGAATAACCGACCTTAACAAAAAGAAAACATTCTTCAAAATTACGAACCTGTAGAAAATCGAGCATACATCAACTGGATGGTATTAATCGAATGAATGACATTATTAAAGAAGATTTAGATTCCCGTCGACCTGTCAACATTCATCTAAAACCAACGATGCAGCGGTCATGCCAACGACACATTTCTTATTGAATTTTGATTAGAGGGTCTCGGTCTACCTATAAAGGTCAATCCTTTTTAAATATTTGCTTGATTCCATCCACGACGGCTGTCTTCTAATTACATCTCATCGCGACGGTGGGGGTTAGGTCTCGAATACAGACTCAAATATTCCTTGGAGAAATATAGGCCTCATTAATTTGATAATTAGAATGGTGAGAATTGATGGGGGATGGGAGAAGGGATCTCAAATTCTTGCTAGCACCTGGTTGTGGTGGTTATAAAGGTCAAAGAGAAGGGTGAGTTCTGGGAAAGGAGAAAAATAATTTGTGAGCTTTCTCAATCTTTTTTAATAATAATAATAATAATAATAATAGTTGTTTCTTATATAGCGCCTTACCAGTTACAATGTAACCAACCAAGCACTTACAGCATTATTAATTACCCCGGTCACTGGATTCAGTTGCGATTCTGCACATTACAGTGCACATTCTCCACTTCTCTGGGGAGCATTCAAGCCAGTCGCCTGTTTCCAAGCGCGCGCACATGCTAATCCAACTACGACGACGTTTGCATCCTACCGGGTACCCATTTAACACCTGGGTGGAGAGGAGCAATGTAGATAAAATGCCTTGCTCAAGGGCATAAGTGCCGTGCTGGGGTTCGGACCCACGACCTTTGCATTCCCAGTCATTCTTTTTCATGTCAGCTTGGAAGAACATCATAGTAGAAATGTCCCCTGAAAACGATTACCCTTCAAATGCCCTAATATTAAAAATACGACAAGAAACAGCTGAAGTTTTCGGTCCAAACATTCATGCCACGAGTGTGTGCAGTCCCATATTCCCATTTCTCTGTGCAGTGCATATTATTTTTTTCAACCAGGTTGGGTCCATTTCTGATCATTTTGACAATTCCAAAACCTCGCAGTATACGACTATTCCTCTGTAGCCAAGATCAACTTTTCCCTAATGGCTTTGAGACAGTTTCTTTAACAATGCAATCGCATTTGACCAGAACTCAACCTAACCCTAACCCTAACCCTACTATTCAATTTAATGTTGGAGAGTATAGGCCTACAAATCCAAAAATTATTCCAGAAGGTGATTGAAAGCAAGACTGGAGGGGTGCTGACCTACAGGGTATGGTATGAAATGACTTTGAAATTATTCCTCTAAAATTATGATTTCAGTAAATATACATGTACTGCTTAACCAATAGAATTCCTATTTGGTAGTTTTATAGTGAAAGATAGTGGCATGAAAAGACATGCCCAGAACGAGAAAAAAAAATGCATATTGTTGAAAATCTTAATTTTATTAAGGTACAAACATGATAAAGCCATAGAGCAGCTGAAAATATCTTTAATAGCTTGATTAGGCTTAATATTAGTGTTATATTACCAAAACTCATATTACATAATCTCAAATTACAACTTTCAATTCACCACTATCATCAACAATTTCGTCGGTGGTGTTCCGGATGCGTCTCCTCGTGCCACTTCCGTTTCACAAAGCTACCACGCTCGAAAGTGAAACCTTAATTTTTCCCTTAAGAAATAGATAATTTTTCTTACAACTTTCAGAAATTTTTTGTCTGACATACATTCTAAGACAAATAAATATTCTAAGACAAATAAATATAAACTACATGTATTTTCAAGACGATGTCAAAACATTCCATGGTAACCTTGTAACCAAATCTATTTTCGAGCATAACCTACATGTAGGTCTTGTTTATACATCAACAATGTACCCACAACCAGTCTATACACTCTTATACAGTGTATAATCATTAATGCCTTAAACTGAGTAAAGGTCACAGACAGAACTGAAAGTACGTATTGAAAAAATGGGCCTCATTTCAGAATTGGTGCAGTGTGTTACTGTTAGTGTCTAAGTTTGGTGCTAACACCTTGCGGTGGTGTGGTGTTAATGTAATATATACCTTATGAATAAGTTAGCACCCATGCCTTACCCCTATGAATACCAAACCTTGAGACATGTGGGACGGATCCCATTGATAATGCACATGTGAAATGAAAATGAAACAGTCCCCAACAAGTCTATTACTTTGTGATGCATTGAATTCTGGGTCATGTCAAGATTAATTATACATGATTATAGGCATGAAAAAAATTCTGTTTCTAATTCTCCATCTCCTTTCCTGTCCCTCTTTCTCTCTTTCTCTCTAACCCTTCCTCCCTCTACACACATATCTTTTTGTTTTCATTCCCTCTCCCTCTCTCTCTCTCTCCCTTCTCCCGCACCCCTCTCTCGCTTGCCTCTAATTGTTCATTTCTTTTTCTTCATTCGGTCTCCATTCCATTTTCTTTTTGCAGAATGCAGAGGTTTTATATCAAAGCCTTAAACCTCTCAAATTAAATTGTATGCCATACAGACTACCATAAAATCTAAATTATTATGCTGTTAAGCTATTAATCTCAAACTGAGAGAAAAATCTACAATTGTCAAAACTATGTCCATTATTTATTAATGGTTTTGAAAACATGTGAGATGGATCAGTGCAGCATTACATGGCATACATATGTATTGACTTTCTATCTACCACATCAATCAGCTTGATATTAGGGTAAACTTCACCTTTAAAGACATTTTCACCTGGGTGTAAATTCACAAAAGTCACAATTTACTCCGTAACTATGACCATTCCTGCATGATAGCCTTCCATCCTCCTCCCACCCCCCCCCCCCTTTTCATTGCTTATAGATCACTGATGAATATGTATGGTGAATCTGCTTCATAATGGACGCCAATCATTCATTAAAGACATTTACACCTGGGTATTAATTCGCAGAAGTCGCCATTTCCTTAATAGCTCAGGCTTTCCTGTTATTAGCTGCCAGAGTGATCAAAGAAATGGCCTTGTGCCAATAACTTCACTGTTTACCGACCTAATGCAGGTCACACGTGTGACCCTCTCCATCAAAAGCAGCAGTAAGTCACCCTACTGCATAAGGTTCATTTTAGAGGTTCCAATGGATACTACTGTACAGACACTTTGGAAAACAATTTTTTCACATCTACATGTATGTAAAGAAATAGCTACATTTCTTATCAACTACAGTATTGTTAATTATGAATATTCAATATTGCACAAATTCAGCAATTATTTTGAGATCACAATTGTTTTACCTACTGCCTCCACGTTCTATCTGTAAACTAAAATACAATCCAGGATTAACACTCACAGCACTATGAGTGGTAATTTCATTGAAAAACGCATTATTTCCCAAAATCTACACAGCTATTGAGACAGATTATATCCATTTGGAACCAAATTTCACAATCCACACAATTAAACGATTCCCGAAAACAGGATCACTAAAAGCACTTAAAGGATTTGCGAGCAAAGCAAGTGTTTTCCTTTAACCGCTTGAAGACGGGTGCTAAAAACATGTGGGCTCAAACCTATTAGAAAATCATTTTTTAAATGCATCTGTCATTCATGAGTTAAGGTTTGCACTCTTTGTACAAACAGAGCATCAATCAAAATAATCTAAAAGGCTCAAAAAGCTGAAAACAATAGTAAAAGACCTTGCTAAGATGCTTCACTTTGGTGAGTGATTTGTGAGCAAATGTTCCCCACACTTTGACTGTTTTTCTATCCTTTGTTCTTTAATCAGTCCTTAGTTTTGAATAAATGAAATACAAAACAACAACAACTTCAACAACAAACCCCATCGAATCAGAAATTTCCAGGTAATTCTCTCAACTGAAAAAATATTTGTAAATGATTAATGCATGTCCACAGAAAATGGAGAATCAAATTTCTTTTTTAAACAATAAAATCTTCCTTTAAACTTTGCAATATCCGTTTTCTTCAAGGTTCTTAGTTATAACCTGTATACAATTTAACCACTTCTAACTTCACTTGAGAATGCTACTGGTAGTACCTTAAAACATGGCAAAACATTTCAAACATGATCAATTTCACTGCAATTTTTAATATATCTCTATTGGGTATTCATTACGAAACCAAATTGTGGTACACGTATGGGACATAAAATGTACACCACAGAAAACCTTAACTAGAATGAAAAATTACAAAACCGAATTCAATCAGAATCCACCCCTTGCGTTTTCAGCACATATCGCATTTCTCTCTCATCTCATACCCACAATGCAAAAGGTGGTCAAAACCACTATACTGCCATCATCATCAAACCGATTCTCGTCTTTGAAGCTCAAGAGAGAGAGAGAGAGAGAGAGAGAGAGCAAAAATGGCCGGTGATGATCGCAGCGCCCATTATTCATTTATCGCCGTAGTGCTAGTGAAAGGGGGGATCAAGGATCTCTTTTGAAGTGACATCAATCTCTCATCGATCAGTCTAATAATTCATCGATTCCTCGCTTTTAATGCGTCCACTTTTTGTTTTGAAATGAATGGGCTTTTCTTCCACAACCTGGCAACAGTGATATATTTCTTCTATTGGCATTTTCTTTGAATCTGAAATTAAACTGAATTCATATTATGTAATGCAGCAAAAAAAAATTTAAAAATACTAATTTACATGATAGACAAATGATTTAAAATTTGATTATCTGTGGTAAATAAGTAATTTTATCATGCAGTTCTATCTAATAAAATAATATAATGTACTGAAGAAAAGTATACATGTATACTAATTTTTTTTTACTGCTTTTCTGCTCTCTCTGCTTAAATGCTGATTTTTCATTTGAGGCATTCTGTACCAAAATATAAAGAATCATGATATAAAAGAGGAAGAATATTTGGTTACATGTCGTTTTTCCGAGGGTTCATAATTCTGAAGGTTCGTTTTTCCGACAGTTCGTATTCCCGAAGGCTCGTTACTCCAACGGTTCGTAATTCCGAAAATGAAACAGAAAAGGGTTCATATTTCGGAAAGTTCGTAATTCTGAAAAGTTATGTAGGGCTCTATTGCATTTTCAGAATTACAAACCTTTGAAATAAGGAACCTTTGGAGAAATCCATTTTACATGTTAAATGAGTGGCACGCCCACCAGAACAAATGCGCATGCGCATAAAAATTGGAATCATTTCAGGGTCGTTTGTACCACGAACTGATTACGACCTTGCTTATTTGCAAGGGCTACACTAATGTTTCCGTACATTGAAATGGCTATAATAATAGCTTGGTAAAGCGCAAAGAGACACAGTGGATGTATTAGGTCTTGAGTAGATCCAGAATATTACAATATTATATATAACTACAATCAAACCTATTTTAGCAACCTCCTGTATAAAAAAAGACCACCTGTCTATAAAGACCACAATTTTTGTTTCCCTTGAAAAGTGTTTCTCATTGAAACGTGTATTAAAGGAACTTGTACATAAAGACCACCTGCTCATAAAGACTGCTTTTTGTATCTCCCTTGATCGGTCTTTACAGATTTCACTCTACCACTTTTTAAGCAAACTATGTGTACTGAATGTACAGCATTTTCAAGAATGACAACCAAATGAAAACAATCCATATCAACGTGGGCTCTCTTTTACATTCTTCTTTTTTTTTTTAAAGAGATAAAGAGACAAATTGCCCACAGCGGCCATCTGTCTATTTCTGGCATTGCAACATTATAATTTACCTCTATCTCATAGTTTCATAATTTTCTCTCAATGACAGCTTGACAGCCTGAGCGTAAGTATTTAGGGAGCATTGCTGTCATATCGAAGCTCAATAATTCATTAGGAAATGGAGAAATAATGACAGCCAGCACACTGCATTAACGTACAAGGTTTTTTCCACATGTCAATTTCCAGCAAGCTTTGGTAGAGGAAATATCATTGCAGGTAGGCTCAAATTCCTGTAATGGGCAATTAGGCCAGTTGTTGCCTACTGTAAAGTATTATATAGTGATACTACAGTATTATATAGTGATACTACGGTATTATATAGTCATACTATGGTATTATATAGTGATATTATAGTATTATATAGTGAAACTAGTAAAATAGAGTGATATTATAATACAGTGATACTGGAAAGAAACATTTGGCAATGGTCATATCAAGTGATTTTCCATTTTACAATAAAATGAAAAATATGTTGTATAGGACACATCTCACGGATTTGCCTTAGTGGAAGAAAATCAATGAATACAACAAAATTGACACTGATCAGTCAAGATTACCAATAAACGATACTTTTGAGTGCCATAAGGGTATCAACTCAATTTTTTTGTATGTTGAGAGCTAGAAGGGCGTTAACTCTGTGTAAAAGTAATACACTCTCACAAGATTATAATTTTAATGGAAATAAAATTAACACCCTTTCGGCTACCAGCAGATGTTATCAGAATTGGAAAAAAGTGCATAATGACAGATTTGAAGAAACAAAAAAAGGTATAATCTTCAGTAGATATGAAAGCATTAAATGATACTAGGAACCTGGGGACGGTTTCATCAAGTGTTTTGTCAGTGATTTTTACAGACAACTGTTAAAACCTACTGAAATTTGCATCTGATTGGCTGAGAGCAAATTTGTTGATAAAAATCACTGACAAAACGCTTGATGAAACGCTCTCCTGGTGATTCTATCTAAAAGAAAAGAGTCATGCATTTAAGTGAAACACATCACTTTATGAAGGTACATGTACATGTATTAAATGATGAGACCTAAATAGCATGAAAATTGTTTGAAATGAATTAATGAAACCTAAATAGCATGACATTCAATGAATACTGAAAAGGAAATGAGCTCAGACATTTGTCACCCTGAGATATATTGCTTTCAAACATTTAACCACCACCTCTCAGTCTCTCTCTCTCTCTCTCTCTGTCTACCTATGTGTGTATATTTGAACCAAGACATTTGTCATCCTGAGATAATATGTAATCAAATATTCACTCCACACCCCCCCCCCCCTCCCCCCTTTTTTGTTCTCTCTCTCTGTCCATCTCTGTCTGCTGTCTCTCTGTTTATCTCTTTTTCTGTCTCCATCTCTCTTTCTTTCTGTCTCTTTTCTCTCTCTCTCTTTCTCCATCTCTTTTGATCTTTGTCTCTCACATTGCATGTATCAATGTCTCAACCCCTATTAACCCCCCCCCCCCCCCCCCCCCCCCCCCTCATTCTCTCTCTCTCTCTCTCTTCTAGTCTTCCTCTACCCAGCAGTCTTTCCCTATTTCTATATTCATGTTGGGGTTTTTTTTTCTCTCTCTCTTCCTTCCTCAAATTAATTCCTGAAGCAGATTTCACAACAGGAACACCTTAATGTTATTCAAAATGGTGGTTCAGGGGAGAGATATTTGCGTCGCTGTAAATTATCAAGGATAGTGATTATGACCAGACATGCTGAACAAGATACATCATTTCACATAATCTACCCAATATCCTATTTTCAGCAACGCTATGCCACCCCCTCCCTGTGAAAAACACAGTGAACCTTTATTAAATGGAGATTCCTGTATTACTACAGAGAAAGACTTCTTACAAGTATTAAAGAAAGAAAATCCAATTTCACTAGCAAAATGAAGTTTCAACACCCCCCCCCCCTCCCCCTGCCCAATAAAAAAAGGGGAGAGAGAAAATCTGATCTGAGAACAAAACAACACCATGCCTGAATAAGAGTCATCATTAAATGTGACATCACATTTCTTTTAGAGAGAGTCTCAATTTCACAAAACATTTGACTAAGAGCATCACATTATTGAATTATAATGAACTGATTTCATTTTGATGTATACATAAAATCATATTGTTTTGACAAGAGGATTTCTTGACATTTAGTACTCGAGAATTTGAGTCTTACGTGATGATGATGATTCACAGCATTTATATATGGTGCCATATTTCCGCCAACAACAATCAAAGATGCATACAGTCAGAAATATACAAAATAGTTTTGCTCGAAGAGACAGTAATGAAAATAACCCCTGGTACCGGTACTTGTATATTCAGGAGAAGCTGCTTCCAGATGCAATAAAAAAGAGATGGAAAGAAATGCCTATTCCACTCTGAAAACAGTAACAGTGTCACAGTGATATATTGTGATATTGTTTCAGAAGCTAGCTAAGTCGTAACAAGTAAAACTGAAAAGGAGGCATTTATGAAACATTTTCATTCAATATTACTGTTATTTTATTTTGTGTATTTATTCTTTCTTTTTTTTTTTTGGGGGGGGGAGGGTGGGAATGTTTCAATATGACTGTTTAATTCAAGTGTAATTTCTTTATTTTCTAATTTTCAGTGTGTTCCTATATTCATGGAATTAATGGAATCTTATCATTGACTGATAAGATTCTATTAATTCCATGAATATAAAAACACACTGAAAATCAGAAACACACTGAAAATTAAAAAATAAAGTAAGTACTGTTCTGGAAAGAAAATCTTTCTCTGCCCAGTTCAAGCAAATTTCATCTTTAGTCAGAAACTTTTGCATGCACCCCCCCCCCCCCCCCCCTATCAAAGAAGAAAAAATAAAAAGGGGAGGGGGGGGGGGGGAAAAATGCAAGGAAGAGGGGATGAATGAGAAAAAGATGATATATGTAGGACCCCCTCCCGCACCCTTTCCTAATCAGTGGCCTGGCCTTTAATAGTGCATTTCTTTTACTGAAGAAAACCGTTCCACACCCCCCCCCCAACCTCAATGGCTGGACCCAGGCTACACCACTGATGGGTAATACATCCTTTCAAGTTCGAGCAAATTAATCTTAGTAGAAAAAGGAATTTGGTGCTTTACCAAGAGTGGTTGATGCGACCTTTAAAGTTGCCATCTCTCCCTTGTGCTACAAGCTTACCATCTAATGCATACTAAAATAACCAACCTTGCCAGAAATTGAATGAGTGAATACACTCAAATCTAATTCCAAGGTCCCCCCAAATAATTCGACAGGCCATAGGGCTGGGATAACTTTAAACCGTCGTTTCCTCTCATTTCATATGCATAGTGAAAACCGAGCTAGATGGCCACTCACCAAATGCATTTTCAAATTTATGGATGCTTTTTACCCGAGTGCTAGGTAATATGATAATATTTTCTTCCCCTCTGGTGCTAGTTATTGTGTAGCAATGTTAGATTACAGGTTGCACTATACTAATAAAACTTAGGCAAATCTCAGTGTCCTTAAGCTAACCCTTCACTTACCATGAGTGGAAATTGGTGCGATTGCAGGCTTGCCACAAGTGCTGATCAGCACAATAACATGAAATAATTAACGAAAGGATTTGCACTGCGTACCCCAAAAACTTTGCATAATAGCCCATGCTGGTCTTAATTGGCTCCCTGATAATCCCTTTATCACCTGTATGAAAGATTTTCATACTGGAATTTGTCAAATAGTCAGTTTTAAAGGCCCACAGTCTTGGAATCTCTTGCCTAATGAATTCAAAGAAAGCTCAACTGTTCGTGCATTCAGGACAAAATATCAATCTTATCTTCTTAATTTTGAGTAGTTTAATTTCAATCTAACTGCCTTTTATGTAATTAATGTGATTAGTTATGTTGTGATTGTATATGTGATTATGTTACGTTAGTTTTATCTGTTTGTTTGTTTTTTATGTATTTTCTTTTTGAAGTGTGGTAAATTAGGGGATTAACCTTGACAGGCCAATGGCCTTTGTTAATCCCCCACACCCTCCACACTTCATCTTTCTTTTATATTGTCATGTACATAAATGTTATTTTTAATATGTTGTATATTGTTCAATTTATATTGACTGCTGAATATTTTTTAAAGAGATGTGAAATAAAATTGAATTGAATTGAAATAAAAATTGAAGATGTTGGTAAATCTACCCCTTGCAAAATATACTGTGCCACAGGCATATTATTTGAGTGGCACTGTAAAGAGTGCTTTGGCAACAAATGTTCCATGGTCATATAACTATTTATTTTATACATTTTTTATTTAATAATAATAATAATAATAATAATACAATACATTTATTAGCCGCTTAATACGGATGTTTCTAAGTGCAAGGTTTACCAGAAAATTAAGATTAAATCCGAAATAATACAAAAATACAAAAATTATTAGAAACCTTATGTAATTCAAACAATACATACAGTGTATAAATACAGTAAATGAATACTGAAAATCAAAGTCGGTGTGCACCTCCATCGACCGACCCACACTGGACCATTCCAGAGGACTATCTACTAAAAAGGTAAGTTTTCAGCAAGGACTTAAACTGATTAACGGAAGTGGCGAGATGTATATAGGCAGGTAGAGAATTCCAGAGAGAAGGGGCAATTGTAGAAAAAGCACGATCACCATATTTTGTGTCTTCTTTAATGTCTTCTTTATTATAAAAAGCAGGGTAGTCCT
Source organism: Heliocidaris tuberculata (assembly GCA_025618425.1). Taxonomy (NCBI): domain Eukaryota; kingdom Metazoa; phylum Echinodermata; class Echinoidea; order Camarodonta; family Echinometridae; genus Heliocidaris; species Heliocidaris tuberculata. Next base: position 14,401,835 of record CM046852.1, read on the forward strand.
ATTCAAGCAGCAAGGCCTGCTTTCCAGGGGATCCCTACTGTAACAAAACGCACACAATACAAATAACACACATTACACTACAATACCCAACTACAATAACCCAATTCACAACTTCAATCCTGGATCAAACACAGTACATTTGTAACCCTAATCCTAACCCTAAACCTAACATAAAACCCTAACCCTATATCTGTGACGAAATAAAGCCTTAGAGCAAGTGTCGTCAGGGCACGTGCCGTAGCTCGGACGACAACACCTCCGCCATTACATCAACCTAATCTGGATATCATATGAGTTATGAAATTTCTGCCTCGCTTTCTAATGAATTTTTAGATCAAGGGCAATACTTTTAAGTGCCCACTGGCCTGTAGCCCACTCTCTCCGTGCTCTAGCTAGAGTTTCTCATCTGAATCGTTCAGAGGTCGGAATATAATATTCACCGAGCTTACATCCAAATCCGCCGCACAGACTGCTTGTGATATGTAGCTAATTATGGAAGTACTAAAGCTCCCGGGGATACTTCACAAAGTCGTCCATGATTTAGAGCTGAGAATTTCTGAACAGGTCACAAGAAATATGGTCATATTTGTCATGGTGGGGGAGTACAACGTCCCTATCTACAAGATAGCGTGATTTATCATAATATTTCATAATCGGTTACATCATTGCAGATGGTTATTGAGGTATTAATAGCTCTGAATATAATTTGATGGATAGCTTTAAAAAATGTCACGATTTACATATTGACATGACAGTGTGATTTACTGTAATACTTCATAATCGGTTACATCACTGCAGATGGTTATTGAGTTATTACTAGCTCTGAATAGAATTTGATGGATAGCTTTTAAAAAATGTTGCGATTTACGTATTGACATGACAGTGTGATTTACTGCAATACTTCATAATCTGTTACATCATTGCAGATGGTTATTGAGGTATTAATAGCTCTGAATAGAATTTGATGGAAAGCTTTAAAAAATGTCACGATTTACGTATTGACATGACAGCGTGATTTACTTTAATACTTCATAATCGGTTACATCATTGCAGATAGTTATTGAGGTATTAATAGCTCTGAATAGAATTTGATGGATAGCTCTAAAAAATGTCACGAGTTACATATTGACAAGACAGCGTGATTTACTGCAATACTTCATAATCGGTTACATCATTGCAGATGGTTAATGAGTTATTACTAGCTCTGAATAGAATTTGATGGATAGCTTTAAAAAATGTCACGATTTACGTATTGACATGACAGCGTGATTTACTGCAATACTTCATAATCGGTTACATCATTGCAGATGGTTATTGAGGTATCAATAGCTCTGAATAGAATTTGATGGATAGCTCTAAAAAATGTCACGATTTATGTATTGACATGACAGCGTGATTTACTGCAATACTTCATAATCGGTTACATCATTGCAGATGGTTATTGAGGTATCAATAGCTCTGAATAGAATTTGATGGATAGCTCTAAAAAATGTCACGAGTTACATATTGACATGACAGCGTGATTTACTGCAATACTTCATAATCGGTTACATCATTGCAGATGGTTATTGAGGTATCAATAGCTCTGAATAGAATTTGATGGATAGTTTTTAAAAATGTCACGATTTACGTATTGACATGACAGCGTGATTTACTGCAATACTTCATAATCGGTTACATCATTGCAGACGGTTATTGAGGTATTAATAGCTCTGAATAGAACTTGGATAGTTTTTAAAAATGTCACGATTTACGTATTGACATGACAGCGTGATTTACTGCAATACTTCATAATCGGTTACATCATTGCAGATGGTTATTGAGGTATTAAAGTGACAGTAAATTGAAGCTCCTAATGACGCCATCTTTCAACAGGATTTGAAAAGTATCTGTGCCTCTAATTTTCCCATCATGCCCCATTCTAGTTTGTAGAAGCTTAGAATGTATCTGTAGGCAATTTTCCACATGTGCAACGTCAAAAATAATAGTTTGAAATATAAAATGTGCCTATTTTCCAAACAGCTGTTAGTCAAAATTCAAAATAAAATGCAATTAATTTTCAAATTATAATCTCAATTTAGCAGTTACTGTAAGGTGGCGCTGTTCAGGTTTTTCCAGTTTAATGCCATTTTAATAGCTCTGAATAGAATTTGATGGATAACAACAGAATGTCATTCGAGTTGGACCATTCATAAAGTATAAGAGGAGGTTTTGGGGATACAAGCGGCAAACTTCTAAAATCAGCATTGATGGCCTAATCCAGAGAGAAACATGCATTTTCATCTCAAAAGGTACCACGAAAAATGTTTGCATAAAGTATACAAATATGTCTCTAGCAAAACAATGGCTGAATATTGTTTGAAAATATGTTTGAAGAGGTGCTTGTATAATGATCATGATTTCATTTCTTGATGATAAAAATATTTTCCCAATATTCCTTTACTTTTAATTTTCATACTGATAGAAATAATTCTTTACTGGGTTTTTTTCCCCCCTAAAGATAAAGTTATAAAAAACAAGATGAATGCGACTGCGTCTCCTACATGCCTCCGCCTAAATTCAGTTGATGGCTCAAACTGTTCTTGAAATCTTGTGATAACCAGAATAAAAAGCCTCTAATTACATGTTAATTGACCTCTTTGACATTTGACCTTCCACCTTATAACCCAAAAGTCTGATCACTTTACCTCCTCCTAGTCATGAATACAAAATAGTTGAGATATGGTGATAACAAAGGTAAAAAAAACATTAATTTCACATACACCTGTATAATGACCTCTATGACCTGTCACCTTTGACCTACGTGAACAGAAATCTAATCAGTTCGTCCCATTATGGTGATGCATACCAGTTCTAAGTTTGAAGTTAATGGATCAAATGGTTCTTGAGATATCACGTTAAGGCTAAAACCTGCAATTTCTGAATTGACCTCTATGACCGTTGACCTTGTATCCCAAAATTTAACCAGATCGTCTTTCTATGCTGATACATACTAGTAATGGTGCGGAGGCATAAAAAACACAGTTTTCACAGGGTACTGTTCATTCTTCTTTTCTCCAAGCAAATTGGATCTGTGCAGCTGGTAAGGTTTCGCAAACCTCACTGCGCATGCTATTAGTTTATATGACATCATATCAACGCGTTTACAAATGATTGTGCATTTGTGCTTTCCCAGAAACCGTGTTTTTGGAGGAACGCCGATTCAAAACGCACCTTTTTGTGAGTTTTACATCAGCGTTTTCAATCGGTGATTATATGAAAATGACTGTAACCATGTTTTGAACTGAAGGGGTAACAAAAGGCTCATTCTAGCCTGAAAAATGAGAGCATAAATGCACCCTAAGCTGCCGATATGTCTTGCAAGCCCTGGGGCAAGCTTTAGGGACAGAAGATATGACCAGATTTTCAAGACATTTTATTTTGTTTGACCTCTTTACCACAGTAGAGCGTCGGTAACCCTTTTCCTGATTAGGCCAACATTTGGAACATGCAACAGCACTGAGACACACACACACACACACACACATCCATGGAAAATACACTACAATATGCCATTTTCATAATGTATTCAAATTTATATAGGTTTGCTTCTAAAGTGACAAAATATTACACTCACCTGTAAAAAGCTATTCTTTTCCAATAGTCAGAATGCGAATTGCAAGTATTAGGTGTTGTTAGGTTGGACAAATATTTTGGCTTGCCCAATCTAGCAACACTTACTATGCTATCTGTATTCTGACTATTGAAATACAATGACTTGTAACAGGTGGATGTTAATATTTCATTACTAGGAGTTTGACAAAGAGGTAAGCATTAAATTTGAATGCATTACAAAAATGGCCTATTGATTTGGCAGTATACATGTTCAATTCCCTCCAAAGTTAATTAAAGGACAGATTCTGATATAAATAAATGTTTCCAGCCTAAAATTATCCTGCACTCAACAACTTGTCAACCATTCCAAAACTTGAATAATCAAACTAAATCTTCATATCTATATGAATCCTCAAATTCAAATCAATTTTCATATTTCATCCTCCTACTTTAAATCAAACTTTAAACTTTCCGCAATAACCCTCCTATCCTGTCTTAATCTTCATATTTCAAACTGTGGTCGTAACATCCCCTAAAATCCGATGGGGATATGCCAGGAGACATTTAATTGGATCACACTGAGAATTAAAGGGAATTTTCAGATATGAATAAGCTTCTAAAAGATTTCTGCCTGGAATCCTCTTCATTTAATACATAAACATGCTCAGAATGGAATGAATGTACAAGTACAGTAATATTCGCTGTGCGCATTTCTTATACATGTATGTTCAACAATTCAATTCAATCCCATTCAGTTCAAAATTCATTGCTCATACACACACATACACACAAAATAATAATTTGGAATGAAAATCAATCAGGTGGTCTTTGTCTCCGCTACCTCCCCCCACACCCCCTCCCCCCCCCCCCCTCTCTCTCTCTCTCTATCTCTGTTTCCAAACAAAATCCTAGTGCCTGACACTGATTTCAGAAAGCATGGTCCCAATTTTTCTTGGTCCCATATTGAATTCATGTGCTTCAACGAAATTCATATCCGTGCACATGCCAGGATGTTAGGGGTGCAAGAGGTGTCCTGTGTTCTCTACTCTACAAGTGTCACATGAAAACGTGGCGCTAATTGCTGGACTTGCTCAGCGAACATTACAGACAACCGTCGCAAGATTCAAAGTTTCAAACTGACATTTTTTACTCAAAAGCCATGCAAAATCTCGATATACATTGTATTACTACTTTGCACATCATCGTTTTCAGTGTTAAAGTATAAATCAAGTTTTGTTTCAAAGATAATGTATTGTCCCCTTCCAGAGTTCATACTGACCTTTTAAGCTACATGTATGCTCTTGATCACTTACCCACAAGTATCTACTGTAATACTGCAATGTAGCATGCAGGTAGGATACATATCAATCAATCATTCAAACACTTACCGCATTTTGGGTATGAATTTCAAGCAGAAGAATAGTTAAATACATTTAAGAAAGCATCACGCACAAATAAGCATAACTGAAAACAATCTGTACATACTCGGGTGTTTGAGACATATTCGGTTCCGAATGAACGTTGTGAAGAATACTGGGCTTTGCCGCCGGCTGGAACGGGCTCAGAGTACACCGATCCTACGTCGTGAGCAAAACTTTGCATCCTATCGCACCGACCACATCATTTCACGCCATTACGGTATCGGGTCGTACCAGAAATTAGTTACGAATCGAAATGGGAGGAAGTGGCATACAAAATGCATCATAACCATGAATAATTTGTCGTAGAGGATATCCGTGGGTGATTGTTTAGCGTTACGAGGAAATGGAAGATGATGGTTGTTGTTTGTGCTGTGTGAGAATTCATGAAGTATCAATGCCCATTATCAAATCACACAAGGGGATGATCATGCCACATATTTGTTTTGATGAACATATAGATGACAATAAAAATACATACATATGTGCACATAAAAATTCAAATGTGTTTCCAGTATATCCCCACCCACCCACACAAGAAAATGAAAAAGAAGTGCAAACATTGTTACATAAATGATGAAATATGAATATAGAAATTGATTAGAAGGTCAAACAAATCCAGTACATCAATTTAGCAATGTAAAAAAAAAAAATTAAATGCCATTTTTAGATGAAGTAGAGAAATCCGGTTTGTTAACGTTTAATTTCAAAAACATTAACCACAATTACATATAGTTTGAAATTTGTAGCAATAGAAGCGATTGTTAAAGAAATATCATCAAAATGAGATGTATTTGGTGCAAAGATAGGAATGGCAATCAGGATTTATTCCAGGCAAAGAGGTAATATTTTTTTCAATATTTTCAAAAAAATGTTCATGCAAGGAGCAAGGAGTGACATTCGTTTAATTTGGAAATAATGGTTCATTATCAATTTGGGGGACACATGTTCCATAGCGCATCAGTGAAATGGATGCATCATTTTCAAAAGGGTGGTCAAATTCGCAAGGTTGCCGTGACGATGATGAGGTGATGTGTGAATAGGTGAAGGAGAAGAGAGAAAAATATCAGAGCAAATCATAAAGAAACAAAAAACGAACCCAAAACACCATGAAATATGGACAGAACAAGGTCCATGCACGGGGTGGGTCACATGTTGGTTGCCATGGTGATGGGTTGCCATGGAGACGGAATACAGGAGAGGTGGGCGGATTGGTTGGAGACGGGACAAAATAATGCCATGCAAAACATAAAAGGGGGGAAAAAACAAAAGAAAAGGAACATAAACATGCAGCAAAGGAAATATTAGAATAACAACAATAAAGATTTGGGTGTCAACAGAAGATTCTTTGAATATCATATATTCTAGGAAGAAAAGATAGAGGTTTAACGGATTTAATAAAGAAAGAAGATAATTTCAAGACCCATACTGACATTTTAATTACTTGAGAAACACAGTTGCAAGAATCTTCCCAATAACTCTATCTACGAACTTTGAATGAATGAATGAGACTTTTAGGCAGATGTTAAGTTAAGAATCTTTTCTCCTCTAATGGCCAAAAACAGCATCACTCTGTGCTGGAAAAAAGGTACTAAACAATATTGTTTACATATTTTCAAAGAGATTAATTATCTGCAAAAACAAAACTTTGATGAAAAAGGTAGTTCACAACGAAACTATACATTATTTAACCCGTTGGATACAGGCGAGAGATGACTCAGACTGGAGTCTATGTGTCTTGTACAGAAATCAAATTGTATCAAACAAGTATGACTGCATTACATTGACTGATGAGAAGAAAAAGGACATTAATTCTATTATATTAAAGGCTATGAGTTAACCCCCTTTTGACTCTCAACAGATATTTGTAATTGATGCAACATTTATGCAAAAAAGCCCTTAATATTAAGTATATATTTTATATCATATAGCAATGCTAATAGTTTAGACCACTCTTTAAATCCAAATAATTTCACAGCAAAGTGCAGCAAATATATGTGCTAGCATAGACTCTTTATAGTCACACACAAAACAAGTTTTAAAAAGATCATTCAACTTTTTTTCTATTTCTTTCTATGAAAACAATCTGTCCAAACCGTATGGAACATCAGGATCACTGGGGAAAATATTTGTTTCAGAATATGGAAATCTGCAAATACTTCAGGCAATTTCCCCCAGGTGCATTTTCAAAACTCACTCAGAAGACATCAAACAATACATGTATTCATTTTGCTAGTAATTTCCAAAGTGCCTTTTCAATCAGTTTTAGACAAATTTATGCACACTCTGACCTCTAAAATCTTTCTCCATGAAAAGTTGAACAGAACCTTTAAAAAAAATCACATGAATTCCACAGAGAATAAACAGATAAAGGATTATGAAACAGAAGTGAATTTGACAACTGCCATTGGGTAGATATATGCGAAAGCGATGAGACAAGAGAAGTTCAATGCCATATTGAATATTATTTCAGCAGAATGTCATACACAAAATTACTGCTGTAATGAGGCAGGTCTACGATCAGAGAAATATTCAACTGCAACGCAAATGGTTATGGGATAAATTACATGCTTTCATGAGGCAATTCTTCATATAAGTAAACCCCAAACTGACAGGATGTTTAACCTCATGCCTATAGGTACAGAGTGGCCCCTGTATTAAACCTATGGGAGGTGAGAGAATTCAGTCGTCAACGGGTTAACCCATTCAGGAGAGCAATATTCAAGGGCTAAATTGATCACATT